>JAJLUQ010000077.1:0-55081 GCA_030564385.1 Blastobotrys robertii | reverse complement strand
CAACTTTGAGGAGTTGTTATTAGCACGATGCCTTAACCAACTGGGCCAAGGGACCAATCTGACTATCAGCTTGTCTGGATCAATAAGATCGCCGTTTTCAGGGTTAGGGCTTGCGAGTTTTGGCCTAGAAGCTCTGAAAGTCCGGCAATTCCTTGTAACCGTGTGTAAGTTTACAACTGCTGTTTACAAGACAGCCTTATCTCCGAGAAACGTGAGAAAATTGTAATCAAAGTTGCATCAGCGATCTACCACCCTAACCCTTGAAGCCACTGGTTGGGTGCCCCACCCCGATGTCCGTAGAGCATAGAGGACGAATTCTAAACCTATTTGCACGTCGGCAGTAAGCGTTCAGCTTAGGTTTGTTCATTAGGGAAAGAATCACTCTGCTGCGCGGCTGTCAGGTTTCTGGACCGGATCTGAGTCTCAAGGGACTTTTAGAAGTCTACGGTTTCAGACGTAGAGGAATCCCTGTTTAAATAGGTCAAATTGGTTGTCTAACCTAGCAAGAGGTCCAGGTCGGTTGCACTCATCACCCTTCGGGTCGGTTCGAGTTTGCTTCTACCACCGACCCTTACCCGTTAATTCTGGAGAAACTGACTTGCAATGGAGCGACGAACTAGACACGTTACGTATAAGTATGTGATACTTATAGTAGTAAATATATGCTCATTAAACTAGATGTAATTCTGCAGGATAAAGCCTGTCGCCGGGAACTCTTGAATGTTCACTTCCGTGGAGTAGCTAGCCTGGGCGACGTACAGATAAGTGTTCTGGTAGTCATAGACCACAAGGGCACTCTTCAGGAAGGTCGAGCCCAGCAGGCTTATACCGCTCATTTTGGTATTGGGTTGGATGCCAAACAGACCGTTGCTGCCCCAGTTGAGGTCTTTGTACTCAAGAGTGATGCCGACGTTATTGAAGTAGAAGGTCGTGCTTGCAGAAGTGTTAGTGTTGGGAGTGCTGTAGTAGTAGCCGTCCGCTCCGAGTGCGACATAAAAGGGTTTGACGGCGGCAGCGGCGACAGATGGAGGAAGGTAGGTGAGCGTAGTTCCAGTATCGAGAAAGACGGAAACTTGCTGCCCGCCTATGGTTGCCTGAACCCAGAAGGGATTGTTCACGGCTTTTGATACGAGCTGGGCCATCTTTCCGGTGAATTTGGCCGTGTCGATGCCTCCAAAGACTATACTTCCGTTCGAGCTCACGTCGCCCATCTGGATGGAGTATGCATCTCGTTTGATGTAGTTGGTGTTTACTAGCGCCAGCGGCCAGTTCGCATACTTGGTGCTTGTCGCCTCCACCGCTACTCGTCCGATTCCGAAGATAGAATGAGCGAGCTTGCCTTGGATGTTGACGCCAAACTGAAATCCGGGAATCGTGTATCCGCCCATCGCCACGGTATCCGTGACCCAGTCGCCTTTGGCGCTGGTCCCGTCCGCGAAGCCGCTGTTGAGGATTTGATTGATGAGGTTGTAGGTGACGGACTTGGATGAGACGTAATATGGCGGGGTGTTGGTGCCGGGTGCGTTCAGAAGTAGGTCGCTGGAACCAGTGTCGATTAGAGCGTAGAGTGACTGGGCAGGCGTGCCCACCTCAAACTGGATCCAGTACCCGTTCCAGGGTAAGTTGATATTCTCGGCGTCTCGACCAACGATATGAGCATCTCGAGCCACTGCTCTTTCCGTGACTGCCGACCCGTGTACGACTGGAACCTGGACGACATGTGGCTGGGGCACAGGAAGCGCTGCTGCCAGCGATAGAATGTAAAATATGGTCTTCATTGTGGAGAAAACCTGGGGAGACTCCAGGTCTTATGTAGGGATGCAGCTAGCACCGCATGCGCAGCTGCACTGCACGCAAGACCCTTCTGGACCCTTTGGCATCTTCCCCACACCAACTGTCCGGAAGAATACCCAACCATGCTCCTCTAGCGTCGTCTTATCGCGCCTCCAATGTGCTCTCCCGGCTAATATCTGGCGCCGTATACGCAGGTGTATGATTCAGGTCATATCTATACGGTTCCGTACACCACTGATTTTCACGTGACGGCACGCAGACAAAGACTCTGAGTCCCTGTAGCGCTCTGGTTCATCTCTTGTGTGCCCGAGTCTCAGACTTTGTGTGCGCGAACCATGTCTCGGTCGGAGCCTCCATGCTATGTTAGGCTTGGACTCGCGGTTAAATGGACCTACGGCTGCACCATGCCACCCTGCTCGGGATGCAGCAGATGAGCTACCTCTAGCTAGCTAGCTAGTTAGCCTGATCGAACGTACTGTTTGTGCTACTAAGTTTTTTCGCATGCTACTAGCGCTTCAACCTCAAAGTCTAACGTGACCGACACCGTTTCCACATGTTTCGCCGTATAGACGTAACAGTCCACTTTGTGCCTCCGCGGTACGTTCACTCTTGTTGGCTGCTATATGCATGTGTTGTACCTTAGTCTCAAACCGGATTCGCGCCGGAAAACGAAACATGTTTCGGCAACAAGACTAAAACCTGCGTTTGTCGCCAAGCTTGGATCCCTAAGGTGTTGAGACCGCACGATACGAGAAATAGTTACGTAATGGCGGCAACTAGCCACGTTACAGTTGATTTTGGCTGCGTCGGCCTGCATGAAATAAAGGCTTGCAATCAAATGCATGCATGCATTCGCACGAATCTCTCTTGTCTTTCGCGATCCTCTTGTTTGTTTCTGAAAGATGTTTGCTCAAAGAATGGATGATGGGTGGGGAGATTACATTAAATTAAAGTCAAAGTCAGTCGACGTGGACATGGTTGGCGCCATGCATGAACGCACATTTTATTATTTCGACAAGTCGACAACTTCTTTACGTATGTCATGAAATCGAGATCCCAGGGAAAGACGAACAGTAACAAGCTAGCAAAATTGCTGACCTCACGGTACGTGAACTCGCGGCAACATAGTGCATGGGACCTGTAATCGCGCCAGAATCAAGGTCATTGGATTGGAAACTCCGCAGCGTGAGTTTAGACGACGCTCAAGCTATAACGCAACTCTCCTAGTCTTCGTTCCGTGCCAATATTACAACAAAAGTTTTGAAAAAAAAATTAGTCACGTGACTTTGAAAATCTCGAAAATCGATGTCAAATTTGTCCAAAACTTTCGAATTTCACCAAGTGACTCCGTGGCCAAGCTGGTTAAGGCGCTCGACTGTTATCCAAGACTTGATCGTCAAGCCGACATCGGGAGATCGTGAGTTCAATCCTCACCGGGGTCGATTTTTGCCCATTACTGGTTACTTTTTTTATGGCGCTTCTTAACGTCAAGGCGCACCCCGCGTTCCTTGCATGTTTGGGAGATTAATTGTGCTTGGTTGTGGGATGTCGCACTGAGCTGCTCCACACCCAAAGTTTCGAGCGGCAATGATTTGGATTTTTTATTTATTTTCTTTATCGATATGGCTTGTTAGTTATTCCTAGTCGAGTTGGAAGAAGCAGACTATGATAATCTACTCCAGCCGGCTTCCGAACATGAACTTTGGTGCTACTATATACAATCGGCCTCGTGATCGGGTATTGATAATTCGGCGATGCGATGAACTGGTGGATTAGTGTAGTCTGTGGACATGGTGTGACATGGGCATGTAGATGCAGCGAGTCCATTCGCCGAGTCCAGCCACTGGGAACTAGGCTTCTGGCTCGAGGTTCTCAACCATATCGGTCGGCAGCAAATGTCCCATTCGCTCCACCTTGGTCTTGAGGTACTGATTCACCTCCTTGCTCTGCCAGCCGCCGGGCTTCTTTTGCCAGCCCAGAGGAACCATTGGCACACGCTCAGAGACGTTCACTTCCCGGTGCTTGCCCTCGACAGCAGTGATTTTGATGGGATTGTTGGTCAGAAGTCGGATCTTGGTCTGCTCCAAGTCGCACAGAATGGCCGTAGCCAGTGAAAATGAACGGGCGTCCGCCGGGTGCCTGAGCAATAAGTTGGCAGTGACAGTGTCGGCACCGAGATCCTGCAGATTATAAGCCTTGAGTTTCTCACTCAGGCCAATACCCCGACCTTCCTGTCGAAGGTACACGATGACGCCGCGCTCTTCCTTGGCCATGAGCCTGGCAGCCTCGTCGAGCTGCTCGCCGCAGTCACACCGCGCGGACCAGGCAGTCTCACCAGTGTAGCATTCGGAGTGTATTCGCACAAGCGTGTCCCGGGTCTGCGCGACAGGCTCCTCCTCTTCCGTGGCCCTGACTCGGCCCGGGTAGAGTTTACCGCTGTAAGCGCCTCGGGTCATTCGATCCTGGTCCGTTTCGCCAGGAATCTCTCGGAACAGCGACTTGGACTTGATGTCAGTGCCAAAAACAAAGGCGAGATGCTCCTTCTTGTCGACGCTGTTGGAGTACACATGCAGAAAGATTTCGGCGCCGCCGGTGGTCGGGATCCGCGCTCGGCTCACGCACTGAACCTCAGGAAGGTCCTCGAGCACGTCGTCCGGGATGGAAAAACTATCTTTAGCGAGAGCTTCGTTGGCGCACTTGATCATACCGGGCAGGTCGTTGCTGCTCAGGTTCGGGCTGCCCACCGGGGAAATCATACTCATCTTTGAGAATATGTCTCCCTTGAGCTGGCCCAGTCGCTTGTCTACGGGTTTGGCATCCACAGACTCATCGGATCCAGAAACCTCTGGCTTGCCAAACATGTCTTCATTCAAAATGGGCTTCTCAAGCGCCGGGCCAGGCAAACTCAGGTCGGATGGCCTCTGGGTAGCCGGGCTGACCAGGCTCCCCTCGGGGTAGTCCGGGTCAGTCGAGAGCGTCATGCTGCCTCGCCGCGTGTCAACCGAATAAGACAGAGAGGAAATTTCGTCAAAAAGAGACCAGCGACGGCCGTTCTGTGGGGTGGTGTCGGTTCTCGGTTCCATGACTAAAGTCCCAGCCATTATATTGGCGATCACGTGGCCTGTGCGGCTATCGGGTCGGCGAGATTTGAAGCGATGTTGCGCGCTGACTAAGGATTAGTAGGGCGCGTTGAGTAAACGATTGTAAGCTGAGTAAGCCGAGTGTAGTGAATGTATATGTCAGCAGTAAATGCGTATGAGTCAGCAATGAGTTAGCAGTTGTTGAGGCGACCGCTTAAGTTTCTGCTGCTTGGGGCCGTTATATATAGATTAGGCGAGACTCAAAATGAGATTAGGCCCCAGGTGACTGGTGGCATTACAAAGAACAAGGCCATTTTTATTTGATTAATGTTATTTGGATAGAACGGTGGTTGTATGAGGGTTGTGAATAGACTATTTGAGAAGTTCACTGGTCTGGCGCCGGCAAGCTACAATCTTCAGGAGATAGCGCTGAGAGCTCCTAGTTGGAACTGTGCGAACTCGCAGTCGACACCAAGGTCGTAATTCGGGCAAATTGTAGAATTGCAGCAGGTGATGCGGGCAGGCCGATGGTTTGACCGCCATGCTACACCCTAGACTGTAACTGAGGAACAATTGATCCCCGCAAGACTCACTAATAAACTACTGCAAGGTTGTAGAGAGAACTGATGGAAATTAAGTTGACCATCAGGCACAATGACGTAACCGCGCATTCTAAGCTACCAGTGGTATACCGCGACACTCAGGCCTCGAATAGCCGAGCCGAATGACTCCGGGCGCTCGTCGGCATACTCTAACCAATTTCGGGCCAACAGGCAATTATAATGAACTGAGTGAGAACTGGACTACCCCGCCTTGGACCCCTTGCTGGCCGTCACGTGATCAAAATGAGACATTGGGCGACAAGGGCAGAGGGGATCGACCCTTGATTGCTCACCGCTTTTTGACCGAGATGATTACAAACATGGCGAGGTTTTCAGGGGCTGCGTTTCGAAGGAGTGCGCGGTTACGCACTGTTGCCGTTGGAGGAGCTTGGTCGGTGTATCGATTCGGTTTCCGGCCGATTACAGTTGATACAAAGGCTGGCGATAGTAGGATTTACAATCCGTGAGTACCCGAGAGTGTAAGAGACCTGACTTGGAGCTAACCGCACTGTATAATGGCACTGATGTTGATCTGATCATGTGCTTGAATGAATTGGTGTGATGGGATGAGGTGCATGATGGGGATAAGCCGATGAGTCTGATTGAGAATTAACAAAGTGTGCGATATGACTATGAGTTCGAGCCACTGCTTCTGGAGAATAAAGTTTTGCTTGCCAACTTCAGTGTTCGCAATGATCCCACTTCAGCCCGGCTCACCAAGGTTTTGCATGAGATTGCTCTAGAGGAGCGAAAGCCAGAGCCAGATGCTGAGGGCAATTACCTGAGCACTATTCCAATTAGCGTTGTTGACGTTGAGGCGGATGAACAGGGTGTCAAGGAGCTGATGGGAAGGTATCAAATCAATCATATTCCAACAATCGTTGCGTTCAGAAAGGGTATTCCATGTGCCATATACACTCTGAAGCAGGAGGAAGAAGTTGATGAGGTGGATCTGAAGACATGGATTGACTCTGTTGATGAGTGATCGTTGAACCACGCACCACACATAGCTGCAAGTCATGCTCAGGCATATTGTTATAACATAATATCTTCAATAGATTCTCTGAATGAGTCGGTATGAGCTTTGGTTATCCTTGCCGTTAGCGTCAAGTGCCTGACTAGACGACTACTTTGCGATGATTACACTCAAAGTACTTGCTGGTTCCAATAGGCTGGACTAAAAAATATCATTGATGTGAGGGAGAAATAAGGCTCGTCAAAAACGGGTGGTGAGAAATGTTCGAGAGCGTGCGCGCATCAGTATGGGCTTCTTCACATCAGAGCAACAGGCTGAAAAGCCAGATTTGGTGGCTAGGTCCAACCGAAAGATATGCTGGGACGCTCGAGACGCTTACTTTGGCTGTCTGGATAAGAACAACATTGATGACGCCATCAAGGACGCTAAGCAGGCGACTGCTAAGTGCAAGGTCGAGGAGCAGGCTTTGAATAGGGACTGTATTCAGTCGTGGGTGAGTACCAGACGAACAATAAGCATTGCAAAGGTAATATCTAATACAGGTCGAATACTTCAAACAACGACGGGCGAACGAAATCGAAAAGAAGCGACAGATTGCCGCCCTCGAGGCTCGGGGTGCAATCAAGCTGGACCAGTCGACTTCTTTCAAATAGCCTACGGTGGCATAGGTGATGCCTTTTTGTTTATGTACATAGTATTTATCATAATTACATGGATTCGCACAGTGGTAGCACATGTCGATTAGTTCACGGCGTGGACGGACACTGATCCGAATCGTCCAATCCCCAGACTTGCACCTGGTTATCGTAGAAACTGCACGTAATCAGTTTGCCGTCCAATGACCAGTCGCCGCCATAAACCATACTCTCATGGCCCTTCGTCATGCTGTGAGTAACCGTGCCGTCACTGCTGAGAACCCTGGCACCACCGTACATGCAACACGCCAGAACTCTGTCGTCACCGTCTTCTCGGCCCGGAATGAGTCTCCACACACCGCCGCCCAGATCCTGCTTGGATTTGGTCTTTGGCAGCAGGTACGACTCGACAATTTCCGGCCCCAGTCGGATATCAACGTTACACAGCTGGTCGTCATATCCACCGGTCCACAGCGCAAGCGGCGACGAGCTCCTCCAGTTCTTGCTCGAGGGAAGAATGGACGTAACACCTGCTTCGTGTACTCGACTCTTCCACACATGATCCAAATCTGTCCTCACGTCATGAGCCACTAGATAGCTATCATCACCGCCTGTGAACAAAACCTTTGAATCAAACGCAAACGCAGACGTCCAGGCCTCCAGCGTGTGAGAAGCATTGGAATTGATCACAATGAGCTTGTCTTCTCTTATTTGCAACAGAACAACCTCTCCGCTGGACAAGGTTGCCGAGATTAGATTCGTCTCGGAATAGCTAACGCTCAAGACTAAGGTATCCTCATCGCATATCTGAAAGACACCAATCTGACTGAGCTCATCGCCCGCTAGCTTCCACAGGATGATACTCCCCGTGGACTGGGCTGTAGCGATTTGCGTGCTGTCATGAGGTGAGATTTTCACATCGAGAATAGACGACTCTGTGGGGTACCTTTTGACCAGACTCAGGTCTAATCGGTACAGATCCAAACTACCATGTCGACTTCTATCTTCCTCTAGTTTGTATGTTCCAACAATCAAGAGCCCACTGGGGTGGACCTGTAGAGCACAGGGCGGTAAACTGGTGGTGGTGTTCATGCGCTCCGTCGGGATAGCCGCTCGATGCCAGGTTATCTATCCCTTATCACCATCACCACCAATAGGACACCTGGGATATAGCAACATCTAACAGGCTATCTACATAAGATAAGCTGCTGACACGGACCTACTCAGTAGGTAGCGAAGTATAACCACCAGATCAAGATCCAGTGCAGTATACCCCACATCAGTGCCAGACAAAACTACCTGTACCTAAGCGCCAGACCGGTAACAACACACATGCCAATTCAATGATAGGCAGGATATCTCAATTTGCTAGGCCCAGCCTTCAGAAGGTCTTCACCTCTACGCAAATTAGACGATATTCACCGCCGACCGCTACGGTCATCTCCGAACAGCTCACAGACACATTTAACCGAAAACACAACTATCTACGCATCTCAATCACCGAGAGATGTAACCTACGCTGTCTCTATTGCATGCCTGAAGAGGGCATAGAGCTGTCGCCTCCAGAGAAGCTGCTCAGCGCTGATGAGATCATCCACCTAGCTCAGGTATTTGTCAGCCAGGGCGTGTCGAAGATTCGGCTTACTGGCGGCGAGCCCTCAGTGCGAAGGGATTTTTTGACTATCGTACAACGTCTCGGACAACTTGGTCTGAATGAGCTGTGTATCACGAGTAATGGAATCGCTCTGGCCAGAAAGATCCCGCAACTCAAAGAATATGGCGTCACAGGCCTCAATTTGAGTTTGGATACACTGGTGGATGGGAAATTCACGCTCATGACAAGGCGGAAAGGCCTATCTGCGGTATTAAAGTGCCTGTACTCAGCGCTGGAGGCAGGTATCCCCAAGGTCAAGGTTAATATGGTTGTCATGCGCGGTCAGAACGAGGACGAAATCCTGGACTTTATCAACTTGACCAAAGACCTCCCGCTGGAAGTGAGATTTATCGAGTACATGCCCTTTGACGGCAACAAGTGGAGCACCAAAAAGATGTTCACCTATATGGAAATCCTCGAGACCATTCGAGGCAAGTACGAATTTTACAGGAATGCTGAGAAACCAGGAGACACGGCAAAGACGTACAAGATTCCCGGACATGTGGGAACATTTGGCGTGATTTCGTCGATGACCTCCGCATTCTGCAGCACATGCACGCGACTGCGGCTGACTTGTGACGGTAACTTGAAAGTCTGTCTCTTTGGAAACAGCGAAGTATCTCTCAGAGACATGATTCGCGACCCAAATGTCTCTGAGACTGAGCTACTTCAGGTTATCGGCATGGCGGTCAAGAACAAGAAAGAGAAGCACGCGGGAATCGGGGAGCTGGAGAAGATGAAAAACAGACCAATGATTTTGATTGGCGGGTCAGTACACAATTTTATGGCGCCACTAACATTAGGTAGCCTTACCAGAGCTGATACCCCTGGAGCCAGGGCATACTCCACGTTCACGCACGTCAACCCTGACGGCTCAGCACGAATGGTTGACATCTCGGACAAGAAGGAGACATTACGGACTGCCACAGCCAAAGGCATCATCAAGTTCTCCAACCCCACTGTTGCCTCGCAGATTGTCGGCAACCAGCTCAAGAAAGGAGATGTCGTTGGTGTGGCAAGAATCGCGGGAATCATGGCTGTAAAGTCGACTCCTAACATAATTCCTTTGTGTCATCCGATAATGGTGACAAAGATAGACAATGTGATTGAGGTTTCTGAGGAGATGAACTTGGCCAATGTGTTTTGCACGGTTTCATGTTTTGGCAAGACTGGTGTCGAAATGGAAGCCTTGACAGGAGCCATGGCGACGCTTGGTACCATTTATGACATGTGCAAGGCCATTGACAAGGGTATGGTCATTACAGATGTGCATGTTTGCAGCAAGACGGGCGGAAAGTCAGGGGATATTGTGTTCAAACCAAGCTCGAGCTCACAGTCCGGGCCCTGAAGTTCCCACAAGCATCTAAATAGCATTAGCGAGACGTTCAGTTGCGATATTAGATCATGTACAGGGAGACGCATCACGTTCGGAATTCTAGAACTACACTCATGACATTTTACCTGGCGTCTCGCTAATTTGACGCATAGGTCAGCATCATAAGCAGCATTAACTATCTATCTCAGCCTGACTATATCAGAAAATATAATGCACGAGTCATGACTAAATTAATGCTGAGTTAAATACCACGCGCATCTTGCGCCACGTGACCCGAACATGAAAAGTAAACAAATCGCGTTGCCCCTGTACACATCAAATCATGGTTGTAGGTAAAGCCATGGTATCTAATCTAACGTAGGCCTCCCAGAATACCAAGGCGTACAAGGACGCATTCAAGCTTTTCGACAAGAAGGGAACTGGTCGGATTCCAAGCGAGGCGCTGGGCGACCTGCTGCGAGCCATTGGCCAGAACCCCACGCTGGCTGAAATCGACGATTTGGAGCGAACCGTCAGCGGCGAGTTTGACTTTGACACCTTCGTCAAGATCATTAACCGACCAGACGGATTCCGATCGCTGGGCGAGCCAGAGGACTACATTCGAGGATTCCAGGTTTTCGACAAGGACGGAACGGGATTCATTGGTGTTGGAGAGTTGCGATACATTCTGACTTCTCTGGGCGAGAAGCTGACTGACGGAGAGGTCGATGAGCTGTTGAAGGGTATTAATGTGACCCGGGATGGTAACGTTAACTACACAGGTGAGTAGGCCGGAGAAGGATAGCGGCGAGGGGCAGAATAAGTCAAGGCGGATTAAGTGGAGTGAATATTGCGGAAAAGAGGCAGAAAATCGAGGAGATCGGTTTGGGTGAAGGGGAGCGCTTTGATGACAACGTGACGTTTGATGCGATGCTAATATAGAATTTGTCAAGACTATCCTGGCTCAGTAAGCCAACCAGCTTAATATCGCACTAGCGAAGGTAGATGATTTATGGAATACATTATGACACAGAACGTTGGATTCTATTTACCCCGATACGCTCGCTAGCTGAGTATCGGCAGAAAATTTCCGATAATCATCATTGGAATACCGAAAACATCCCGCTTAAGAGTCCACATTGACGACGTGCGTATCTTGCTCCCCGAGGGTGTCAACAACGTACATTCGCTCATCATTGCGCCTCGCGAATCACCAAACGCAATGTTGCTAAACATCTCAAAGTATTCTAGAACGGAGCCGTCGTCCATGAGCTCTACTATGAATGTCTGTTGCCCCAGCAGCCTCTCACGGGTCCAGCCTGTGAGAACACAAAACTCTCTTCCGACTGCGGTAACCTCTCCTGTTCGCCGCCAGACAATCGTAGGCGTGCCTGAGTACGATATGAACTTGTCATATTCAAGTAGTGTTCTCTGGAAACACTGCTCCATAAATATTAGATCGTCTTCTGTGAGTGTGTTTGTGCATGCGATGAATGAGGGGCGGTACCGGGCCATGCATTTGGCCATGGCCAAGAGGTGGTCGGAGTTGAACCGTTTGCGGAGATAGGCAATGAGCGCATGGTATCCGGGTGTGTAGCTGAATGGTTTTTTGATGTTTGAGTAGATCTCTGCAGGCTCTTTATAGGGCCGCGATCGTTTTTGGCCGTTTCTGAAGGCGAAATCGTGGGCCACCTCTGGATGGTGGTCTTCTGTGATGGCAATGGATAGCGGTCGTTTTACTGACTCCTGGAGCCATTCAGTATTGAATGGTTCTTCAATGTTCGATAAAATATCCGGCAGAGCGCGTGTCTGACCTATTGTATAGTGGTTGAGGTCGCTGCCGGGGCTAGCGCTCACGTCAGGAAAGTGTGTGCTTGAAAGCTGGCTCAGAATACCGTATTCAAGGTCTATTGCTGAAGACTGGAACCCACTGGCACTGGTCACTTCCAGGCTGTTGGTGCCCAGGTTAGTACCAAGGCTGTTTCCTAAAGGTTCTGGTATACTGCTGCTTAGGCTAGGCACCGGGCTGCTCAGTGCCATGTTTCCGTTGCTCGGTAATGTGCTCGGAACGGAACTCAGGTTGTTTATAGTCTCTGGGGCGAACTGTATCGAGTTGATGTAAAAGTTTGGCTGTGTGACGAAATTGACGGACTCTTGTTTGAGCTTCTCCTCGTCAAGGTACTTTGCTTTTTTGCGGGTGCCATCCTTGCACGTGTCTCCCAGGCCTCGTTGGACGCATCTTTCGCATGGTCGGTCTTGTTAGTAGGCGAACGCAGCGAAAGAACTCGCAGCGGAGTGAGAGAGCGATAAACACACAACTCGGGTCAACTGGCGATCAGAACCAACCTCTGATCTTGATCGTTTTCTTGTAGCCAAGTTTGAGGCCTGGCGCCAGAAATAGTCGCTACCCACGCAATCACTATGCTATAAGCCTCTGATACGCCTTTGTCATCTTTAGCCCGTTCTCATCGCTCGTGCAACTCGAAGAATTGTATTCGACTCTCCCTCGGGTCATCACAGGCCGCCATCATGACCAACCATAATGTGCCGCACATTGCACATATCGCCAGTGTGTACTTACTATTATCACAAGTCAAATGCGTCCGCTGACAATGGTTACACGCCCTGGTCGCCTTCCTTCTCTTTGGCTTTCCTGTACGCGGCTGAATTAGTACGCTGATCACAACGGTTTCCACGTCGTCACACGTCATATTACGGTATTATATGGCGGATCACTGGGCGCCGGGCGCTGGGCCTTGAGGGCACCCACTAGTGTATGGCCGAGAGCAGTATACCCCAGGATTCCCACTTATTCCTCCTCCTGACATGTATTTTCACCACCAGCTCCTAGTAACTGCCACGCCACCTGCTGCGTCTGTTCCATACAACACCGCGGATGGCGGTGGCACGGTCGCACTCACACTGATTATAACCTTGTCCTCCTCCGCCTTTACCCGGCCGTGGGCACCTCCGTTCCCGCTCACTGACCTGACCTGACTGATCGCCAGCAGGTTCGTCGCCGCCTCGTCCGCACTGTGCTGCATCTATTGTTGAAATTCAGAAGGTAAATATTTGTAGCAAGCAGCACATGTGCGGGGATCCGGTAATTCCCGAGGAATCTCATCAGGCGAGAACAAGCCGGAGCAGGGGTTGTGGTGGGCGACCGCGGCTGAGTGGGTTGGGACAGGGCCGGAAATTGTCGGGGCCGATCTCCCGACGACTGGAACGTTTTGCAGCCAGGGATGGTTGGGCCGGTACCGGGCGAGTCATCTGCTGCTCCATGAGGGGTATGACCGAGTCTTGATTACAGCTGTAGCATGACATGGTGATATGGGACAATGCATAATGCAGCCGAGCTATAGCATGTTAAGCATGAAACGTGAGAATAGCCGTATCAGAACCGTGTCTGGACCGGGTACCTCAACGCATACAGCCGTATGTCCGAGCTATAGGACTGCCTCAACACGGATGTCTCCGTAAGTACTGAGCCGTGACGTTTGGCTATACGCGATGCGGTCGGAGCCGAACTCCGATACCGAAGAGGTTACAACATTATATGATCTCGGCACACGAGCTCTGAGTTAAACCACGTTGGGGTTCGTCTGATTCGACTTGCGTGATTCAATAAAGCGGAGATTCCTGGCCCCATGGCACGGATTGGTACGTTCCAGCCTCTGAGGATGCTGCGGCATGTCCAATTTACTGCATGCCGCAGAGATGCGATGACATTGTCGGTAAAGATGTTTCTGAGCGAGCACATGATCAATGTAATGAAGCCATCATACTGGTAACGTCAGGATCAACTGTGCTTCTGAATCAGGGACATGGCACAGGCACTGATAAACGGCGATAACCCTGAGTCAGCAGCTACGTTGCACTTGCATCGTGCCTAGCGCAACTGAAAATATATCTTGTACGGTTGTAAGACAATAAGACCGGACAGGCACAGCTGAAATTCCTAGACATGACGACCCTAACCCAACGTGTTACCCGGACGTGGATGTTGATCTGGGGAACTTTATCAGCGCTACCTTCACAGCCTGATGGTCACCTGCACACCAGTAAGAGGATTGGAAACAAGTAAATCATTGGAGTCAGCGAGCCTTGATATATGGAGTCTTTAAGTTAAGCGCCTGGACATCAGAACGTGCGGGTCGGGCCGCCCGGACCAGGGCTCATGGCACCGTTACCGCGTTCACGGGTTCAATAGAATCCCCAAGACACAATGCTGCAGAAACTGTACACGCCGTGTAGCATCGCATGTGATGGCGGTCGGCAGGCCGGGAGTTCCGGAAATATCGGCACACAACACGTAGAGCCAATACGAGCAACGAGGGACACAACAGAAGTGCGGAACGCAATACGAAGGACGCATTAATTCTGGAAACGTGTTATGTGGGGGAATCTTGAGACGGTGAGGACTATATGTCACGTGGCTCGCATTCGTTTTTGGCGCTACCAATAAGCACGACTCGTCTTCATTTGACCCCAATTTTGGACTATGAGGAAGACCGAACTCCGTGGCCCGATCCGATTTATCTGATTTTTCTCCAGGTCAAACTTAGTGTGCTCACGCCGCCTCCTACCGCACTAGGCACGATATCGCAAATCTGACATCGCCAGCCAGCTCCAGCGGAAAGCCAAGACCTCAAAACAGACTTGGGCACAATCGCGTGCTATCCGGCGACCAAAACCACGCACAAACAGCGATAGTCCTGAACGGCGCACGGCGGTCTTGGCTTCAGAAAACTCCCAGCACCACCACAGAACCCGCGGTGGGGGCGTTATCAGAGTCTTGGCTCGCCGTGCCATGATATCGCAGGCATTGACGTCACTGGGGCACGCCGCCAGGGCCCGCTGGGCCCCTTCAGGGTCTCAGGGTCTGTGGGTCCGACCCTGTCTGCGACACTAGCGACCACTAACGACCACCGTAATAAGCTCGTCAACAATAGCTGATCTCAGCGTCCATGGACGATCAGATCCGCGCCATGTGCCTGCGAAGCACATTCAGCTGTTGCGATCTTCAGAACCTTGCTAAAACCTTGGCATCGTATCACACCATCCACGGCACAACAGCGAGCACAGCCTGACCAACAGAGAGTAAACACATTTCAAATCACACCTCTCCAGCCGGCTATAAAGTCACGCCAGAATCTCCTAGTTTAACATCAAACACTCTCTCAAACACTCTCAAACACTCTTTACCACCACCATGAAGTACTCTCTCGTTCTGGCCTCTCTTTCTTCCCTCGCTGTCTCCGCGCCAACCAAGCGGGACACGCCCGGTGTCGTCCACGTCCCCATCCGACCAAACGAGCACTTCAACGCCCTGGCCAAGCGGTCCACTCCTTCCCTTGGCCTCGACAACCAGGTCTTCTCCTACGTCGCTACCCTCGACATTGGCAGCCCCGCCCAGAAGGTCGAGACCTACCTCGACACCGGCTCTAGTGACCTCTGGGTCTATTCCACTACCGCCAAGGAGCAGTCCAAGTCCTTTGACACCAAGAAATCCTCCTCCTACAAGTTCCTCAACCACGACTTCTCCATCACTTACGTCTCCGGCGCCGCTAAGGGCGACTTCGTCACCGATACCCTAACCTTCGGCTCGCAGAAGATTCCTAACCAGCAGTTCGCTGTCGTCGGAACTGCCCAGAAGGATACCCCAATGGGCATTTTTGGCGTCGGTTACAACTCTGGTGAGGCTGGTGCGGCCCGAGGCACTCAGAAGGAGTACTCCAACGTGCCCTCTTCGCTCCAGAAGGCCGGCATCATTGCGCGAAACGCCTACTCGCTGTACCTTGACGACATTGACGCTAAGACCGGTTCCATTCTGTTTGGCGGTGTCGACTCGTCCAAGTACACGGGCGACCTCCTGACTGTGCCAGTGACTGCCAAGGACGCCCTCGAGGTCGAGGTTACCATGGAGGGCCAGACCTTTACCACCGTCCTAGACTCCGGCACCTCTCTGTGCTACGTGCCAGACGAGGTTGTCGACTCCATCGTCAAGGCCACTGGTTCCCACTGGGACACCGAGAATGAGCTGTACTTCGCCGACGAGATCCCAGCCGGACAGATCGAGCTGGACTTTTCTGGCGCAAAGCTCATTGTTAGCCACGAGGAGCTCTTCATCGCCACCGACAAGATCTTTGACGGCCCGGCCCCAGCAAAGTACGTCCTGGGTGTTTTGCCAAACTCCGCCTCCGCCAACTACAACCTCTTTGGCGACACCATTCTCAGATCCGCTTACATCGTCTACGACCTGACCAACAACGAGATCTCCATTGCCCAGGCCTCGTTCGATGGCAAGGCTTCTAACGTCAAGGCCATCCCAGCTACCGGAGCCATTCCAGGTGCTAAGAAGGCCCCAAGTGCCTAGACCGAGCGCAGCGAGGTGAACTACTAATACCTTTGGTGCAGTTCGCGCAACCTCCAACCTTCTCTTCTCCCTATACTTTACTCTATACCATTAATACATCGGCTTCTTCTATTGACCTTCGCCTGTACCGCGCCTGAAAAACAGCGATGCAGTGCGGCGTCGCGCCCCACGCAAAATTAAAAATTTTCTACCTCATCTCCTGAAGTCAGCTGCTGAGACTAAATGCTGTATTCAGCCAGCCCACTGCTTCTCTACTCGTAAAACCTATCAAAACACTCACCCTACGTAGTTAAATCACGTGACTTACGCGCATATCCCCCCATTCGATGATTGTGTCTTCTCCCCTTCCCCTGGCTACAACCATGATGAGACGGCTAGGCTTTGGTGCCCCGGCAACGAGGCAATTGACGCGATCATACGGCAATCCCTGTTTCGATGCAGTACATCCCCTAGCGCGACCCACACCAAACTTACTCACGCACGCATGCAAACCTCAGGTCACGTGCCCCGTGTACATCGTGTCACGTTTTCCCTTTTGTGTCAGAGCTTACAGCCAAAAATTTCACAACATGTCTATTGATAGTTTGACGAAGCTGTTTGCAAAGACTCTTACGCTTGGAGACAAGCCTGAGTCCAACACTGAGTTGTCCAAGGACTTCCCCACTTTGAACGAGGTCCAGACGGCCGAATTGAACCAATGGCTGACTCTTTCTAACCGGTTCCCTGAGGCTCTTCCTCAATTGAACGAGGCCCTGAAGGAGCGAACCCACTTGCTGAGTACTCAGGAGCTTTCTGCCGCCGACGTTGTTGTCTTTGCCCGAGTCTTGCCTATTCTCAAGACCTGGTCCGACGAGGAAGTTGTGAGCAAGCGACACATTGTGCGATGGGCTGATTTGGTACAGAACGGCATCAGTCTGGACGCCGGCGAGCGACTCAAGGTGAATGTTGATCTTGAGGCTCCACGAGAGGTTAAGGCGAAGGTCGAGAAGAAGAAGATTGAGGCTCCAGCCGACAACCAGAAGAAGGAGAAGAAGGATAAGAAGGCTGATAAGGCCGCTGAGGCCGAGGCTAAGCCTGCCGCTGCCGGCGAGGCTGCTGCCGATGCCCCAAAGAAGGACGGAAAGAAGAAGGAAAAAGTCAAGAAGCCACAGCCAGCTAAGGTCGAGGTGCCAATCACGCCAGGCATGATTGATCTACGAGTCGGATTCATCGAGAAGGCCATTAAGCACCCCGATGCCGACGCTCTGTACGTCTCTACTATTCACATGGGCGACGCCGAGGGCCCACGAACCGTCTGCAGCGGTCTGGTCAAGTACTTCCCACTTGAGGCCATGCAGGGCCGAAAGGTTGTCGTTGTCGCTAACCTGAAGCCAGTCACCATGCGGGGAATCAAGTCCAGCGCCATGGTTCTGTGTGCCAGCACCGAGGAGCACGACAGCGTTGAGTTCGTCATCCCACCAGAGGGATCTGAGGCCGGTGACAAGCTCTTCTTTGAGACCTACGATACCACCCCAGAGCCAGTGCTGAACCCAAAGAAGAAGGTCTGGGAGACCATCCAGCCAGGTTTCACCACTCTGGAAAGCTTGGAGGTCGTTTACAAGAAGGACGGCGAGCCAGACCGAAAGCTGGTCAATAAGGCTGGCACGCCCCTGAAGGTCACCTCTCTGGCCAACGCTACAGTCAGGTAGTCGCCAGATGCTATTAGCTCTACACGTGCGAGATCTACAAGTGACGTGACAGTCTCATGAACCGACTGACATTACGTGCTGTAGGAGTATGAAATAAATGATCACAACAATGAGCGTAGGCGCCATGATGCATCAGAAAAGACCGTGACAAGCCACGTGACACACGCCGGGTAACCCACGGCAAATGAAATCGACTCTAAAGTAAGCTAAGACCCCGTCTCGACCATAAATCTAATACACATCTTCAGCATGAAGCTAATACGGAAAAACATCTCGAGGGACTCGTCCGGAGACATAACCCTATATCCCGAGGACTCGGAGGATATGTGGTATGCGTACAACCTGATTCAAGAAGGCGATGAAGTCGAGGCGCTATCGATGAGACGGATCACCAAGCTGGACAAGAGCGGCGAAGCTACTGGCCAAAGCAGCCGGAAATTGATGAAACTGCGAATCAAGATCGAGAAGATTGAGTTTGACGCTATTGGCTCAGAACTACGACTAAAAGGACCCACCACGACAGACGCTGACGAAGTGGCCAGCGGAACGTACCATTCCTTCAAGTTGGAGCTCAACAAGAACTTTCGAATATTCAAGAATGAGTGGGACATTATCGCGACAGAGATGATTGATAGGGCTACGGACCTAAATACGAAGGCTGAGGTTGGCGCCATTGTCATGCAGGAAGGGCTCGCCAATATCTGTTTGTTTACCGAGAACATGACTGTGATTCGACAGAGGGTAGAACAGAACATTCCCAAGAAGAAGCGAGGCGACAATTCGTCGCACGAGAAGGGCATCAAGAATTTCTACAAGGTGGTGTTTGAGACCATGAAGAGAAATTTGGACATTGAAAAGCTGAAGGCAATTGTGATTGCCTCTCCAGGATTCACTGCCAGGGGGTTTTATGATTACATGTTCGCGACTGCTGTCCAGGAGAATGACAAGCTAATCTTCAAGTCGAAAGCAAAGTTCATGGTCACTAATGCATCTACCGGCCATGTGCATTCTCTGCAGGAGGTGCTGAAGAACCCAGATATTCAGAAACAGTTGGCTGACACCAAATACGGCCGAGAGACCGCTGTTCTAGACAGGTACATGAAAATGTTGAATGACGACGAATCCAAGGCGTGGTACGGTCCCAAGCATGTTGAAGCCGCCATCGACCAGGGCGCCGTAGCTACCCTGCTCATTACCGACTCGCTGTTCCGGTCGTATGACGTGGGGACGAGAAAGAAGTATATTGCCATGGTGGAGAGCGTGAGGAATTCAGGCGGCGAGGCTCTCATTTTTTCGTCGATGCATGAGTCGGGCGAACAGCTCGACGAGCTCACAGGTATCGCGTGCATGTTGAAGTACCCGCTGCCAGAGCTGGAGGATATTGATGATGATGAGTAGCGTTCGAGCCTCAATACTCAGGTGGAGACTGGCACCGCTTTCTCTCTCCCTCCCGGGAAGTACCAAACCCGGTTGCCTCGAGCATATCGCAGAAAGTCTTGAGTGAGTCCACTCGCCAGGCCAAAAATCATAAAGGATCGAGCGGACCGCAAAACTTGTCGCTTGCTCAGTCCAAAGGACAGACCGTATCCCATTCCGACAATACCGGACGCGGCGACGGTATTCAAAAAGTCTATCGTTCCTCTGACATGATCCAGGTACGCCTCCATGCCGAAATACAACGTTGCGATTGAGCCAAACTTGGTTCCCTGCTTGAACCCACGCACCATTCCGTCTTTCACCACCACATAGTTCTTTCGCTTGTAATAGAAATACCACCCACCTTTCGTTGTAGGCAGCCTGTGAGCGTTCTCAGCGAGGTATCTAAGCCCAGACAAATTGAATCCGCTGTAGAAGCCGCTGATCAGGCCGTAGCCACCGCCAATCATTGACGCCAGCATGATCCGGGGCGCTGGCGATAGCATGAGTCGTTCTTTCTTGCTTTGATCTCTCACGGCGTCCACCTCTAGTGACAGTTGGTCTTTCTCTGCCGCGAGTGTTGGCGGAGCGACAGGTCCAGCTTCCGGCTTGACCTCGCTTGGTTTGCCTGACTCGCTCATTTGATTATATTCAAGTCCGCAGGTCCTCCCGGTAGAGTAACTCAAGTTTTCCAGGCGAACGCATCATGGCCGTATTGGGACTTCCGATCTATTCAACAGTCACGTGATTCCATTTTCTGAACAGAATTGCCGCCAAGACGCTATAGAGAGGGCAAAGCGGAACAACAGTGAAGAGGTGTCGAGAGCAGTGAGCAAGTGGCAGTAAAGGGGTGCCTGACGAAAGTCTTGAAACCTCACCCGCCCCAGCTGATCGGCCTTTGTCTTCTCAGAAGGCTTAACCTGTCAAACACTCAACACTAATCTTGGTTACAAATAACCTAACGAGTCACCATGGAAACGATTACGACCCTTAGCAAAACCAGCTCGTCGATCGCAGTCTGGACCGACTAAGCGTACCGCTAAACATGCTGAAACAATAAGCACACCAAAAGAGGTGGGTGACCAGAACGATAAGCTCACATATATCTTTGTCGATCTCCTCACCTCACCACACCACAGCACAACAATGTCACTAGGCCAGGTGACATTACCGCTGATGCGGATGGTGGCCATCATCACCATTGGCTCTGCTTTGTTTGGGTATCATATTTCTGAGCTGAACGCTCCACAAGATGTCATGTCGTGTGTGGGCGTCTCTGATGGCGCCGATTGCATTACCATGACTTCAGGTGAAGTCGGCTTGGTCAATGGAATCAACGCCGTTGGCGGCTTCCTCGGAGCCGTCGTGGCGGGCCGTCTCGCCGACGGCCTTGGCCGAAAGAAGGCCGCCGCCCTGAATTGCGCTGTCATGGCCCTTGGTCCTATCATTATGGTCGCTGCCCACACCTTCACCACTCTGTTGGCTGGACGACTGATTGCTGGTTTCGGAACGGGTATGGCTATTGTCGTGAGTCCGCTGTACGTTAGTGAGATCTCTCCAATATCACTGCGAGGAACCCTTGGAACCTCTGTCCAGATCTCATGCGTTGTCGGTATCACGCTCGCTCAGATCTTTGGTCTCTGGTGGGCCAACGAGTCCCAATGGCGAAACATCCTTGCAGCAGCTGGATACCTGGCTGTGCTTCAGGCTATTCTGCTCGTGTTTTGTTACGAGTCGCCCAAGTGGCTCGCACTTCAAGGCCGACTCGACGAAGCCGTTATCGTGCTGCGAAAGATCAGACCAACTGGCGCCAACGTTGAACACGAGATCAGCGAGTGGAACACCAAAGCCACCGACGAGGAGCAACTGCTGGGTGCCGATACCATCACGATCCCCACTATCAGTACCTACGACTTTTGCTTTGCTCCTCAGTATCGAAAGTACTTCTTGGCTGCTGTCGGCGTCATGTCCATCCAGCAGCTCAGTGGAATCAACGCAATGATTATTTACGGAGTGTCAGTACTCAGTTCAAGTGGTGCCAATCCCAAGGTGGTCAACATGCTTATTTCTTTCGTGAACCTGTTCGTCACCATTATTGGTGCCCCAACTATTGACAAGTACGGACGAAAGCCTCTGCTGCTAACCTCCATCTTTGGAATGGCTTTCTGCGCCGTAACTCTTGGTATTGGTATGCTGTTTGACTGGAGCTTGCTCTCCACTCTGAGCGCACTGATGTTTGTGGTATCTTTCGCCGTTGGACTGGGCCCAATTCCATTCCTGATTGTCTCGGAGTTGGTTCCACAGAACGCTGTCGGCGTGGCCCAAAGTGTCTCGCAGACCGCCAACTGGCTTTTCACCTTCTTGGTAGGACTGCTATTCCCAGTCTTGAAGGCCCAGTTCGGCCCCAGCGTCTTCTTCATCTTCACCATTATCGGCTTCGGCAACTACCTCTACGTCAAGAGGCTGGTGCCAGAAACCAAAGGAAAGGCCTCTGCTGACCAGGTTTGGGCCCATCACGAATAAATGACTCTAATGATATAGTCGTAACTCATCAATTAATCACTATGCGCTATATACATGATCTTACAACGGTGACCTCGTAAACTCCTGCAGTGACTGTGCATAGAACTTCAGCGACTCGGGAATGAATCTGAGCGAAGTCCAGGCACTGGAAGACACACAGTAAATCACGGTAATCAGAAGGAGGGGTATCCAAAAGAAAAACAGCATCGAGTCGTTTCGAAGACGCTTTCGCTTTGTAGTCAATTTGTCCAAGATTCTAGCGTCCCTAGCAACCTCAGGCTCGGCAGCGGGTGCTAACTGGCCCGCGTGAACTGGCACCTTGGCGTCAACCGGACCGGTTCCATCCTCAGGGAAGATGTCGTCGTATCGTGGCGGACCGATACTCTCAACAGGCGAACTAGGCTCAGTTATTAGTGGAGAAGGCAAGGATTGCTCTGGTGGTGGTGCTGATTTGAAGTAATTCCACACTTTAGAAATGTTGGATTGGGCAACTGTTGCATCGCTGTCTTCGCCGCTACTATGGTAGGTTCGTGACTTCTTTCGCTTGATGTACTGTCGGACGTCGTCCCAATTACCAATATCGTGGAACTTGTTTCTAGCGTTGGACGACAATTGCGCAAGGTAAGCAGAGATATTTTGCGACGTGGTCATTCTATCTCGTGGCATTCGTCGTTTGTAAGTTCTCGCGTGGCTTCTGTAAAGATATGACGGCTTGATGGAGTCTATCGGGGGCTTATAGGCGGTGAGATCCCGTGATCGCCTTGTTCCATCAAGTCCAGTCATCTGAAGAACGTCATCCTCGTCGTCGTCCTCATCGTCATCATCCTCACAGTCTTCATCGCCCTCCCAGCCTTCCGCAACTGATAGCTCAGATAGCTCTTGAGACAGCACGTCTCTCTCATCTGGAGACCAGTCTCCATCGAACGACGCCAGCGTGGAGGCCGACTCACACCGTCGGGTGAGATATTCGCTGTAAGAAGTAGGCAACAGTTTGATAATTTGGTTGTTTCTCGTCAGTTGTGCCGGAGTTTGTCCTGAATGGTTCCTCAAGAACGGATCGGCGTGACTCTTGACTAATATTTCGAGTGCTTTGGTTTGGTTGTTGAGAGCCGCAAAGTGAAGCGGCGTGTTACCACCCTTATCCTGCACATCGACTCTGGCCCCAAGGTTGATCAGCTTGGAGATTACTCTCTGATAGCCCAAGGCAGCGGCTAGATGCAGCATTGCTTGGCCCTCGAGGTTCCGTAGTTGCCAGTTTGGCAAGCTCACGACCACGTCTTTCACGTTCACCAGATCGATACATCGCAGAATGACTTCTTCGTTGCGTGCGGCAGTACCGACGGCACCGTTGGGGCTCTGTGAGATGATTTCATTGGCGCCGCTTTTGTTGGTTCCCACGATTCGCATAGCGATATTTTTCGCATCCTCGAGCTTTCCATTCATCTTCAGTCCTACAACTTGGAGGGCCAGTTCAATCAGCTGCCTATCGGTATCGTCGACGTAGGTAAATATCTGCGGGTTGGCGAGGGTAAAGCCTTCGAAGCTAACCACCACGGGGCCCGCACAAGCTGCCGGCGGAAGGGTTGTAACGATGGTCGAATCGCTCCAGCATTGCGTTGATGGTGCACGAACGTCTCCAAAGATTGCCACCAGATTGGGGTGGAATCCGGTCCCCAGCAAAGTGACCTCGATTCCGCCTCGAACCGACCCTTGGCCGGGAATGACCCGCTGAATATGTGGGGCTGGGTGCATAGCAGAGGGCGAAGCCATCGCCGTGAGGGGAAGCGTGGAGAGGTTTTCCGAGGAATTGGGTGACGGCATTTCCGGTCTTCGCGGATACAAGCTACCTTCGTAGCCACTCTCTCGTCGTCGTTTGAGGCTCTTCACAGAGTGGTCGCTAGTGAGTTCCGAGGATTCCTCCATCGAGTTCGGCGAGAGCGGTTGAATAGAAGGCTTGGACTCTTTGTGGTCATCAGTGATGAATATCGGCTTGGTGATTTCACGGGCCACGATCATGCCCGTTTGATCGCGCAAGGTGAAAATTATTCTTAGTTAGTAACAAGTCAGCCAGCGACTTTGTGCTTATGCGAAATGTGCTAGAAGACTACTAGCCATAACCACTCGCGCTCGTGGCGTCACGGCGTACTCACCTAAATCCACCTTTTGCCTCATGATGCCTGCAATAACACGCCAGCCTCATCGGAAGCTCAACCTCCTTTCCCCGTACTATCCTACCATCGCCTACATCGCAGTTCTTCAAGTGTGATAGGGCCACTACCTCCCGGCAGTTAAAGATCACGAGCCGGCGCGGCCTGTTGCTATTCCAGTGGTACTCCTCGTTGGGGTCCAGGTTCTTTTTTCGAAATGCTCGCTTCTTTTCTCTCTTCATGCACCTGTCGCAAATCAAAATTGTCTTTTCTGGCTCCAGCTGCGATACCACATCCACGCTGAGGTCCAGCACGTTCAGCGTCGGTTGGAACGGATCGCGAAGCTGAAACTTGGGCCTGGCGATGGTATCTGAAGGCAAGTGGACCAAATGTTCTGTGGTATTCTGTGAAAGTATAATCTTGCACTTGATTTGCGTCTCAACCCGGGATTTGGACGGGAACTCGCCCACGTAGAGACCGTACTTGAGCTTCGGTGCGCCTGAGATCAGCATTTGCGTGGTTTCGTGAACGTTCATTGTCGAGAAGGGCTGGAAAGAGTCGTCCACGTCAGGCCCGTATCGCTTGCCAAAGGCCATTCGCGTGAGCTCGGCCTGAGATCTTTGAAAGGAAGCGTCGTCATTCTCAGGCGTGTACATGTAGTCCATAACGCCGTCGGCGTCGAACATCTCGTCCTCTAGCGCCCTGAACAAGTCAGTGTCAACCATGTCGACGGGCTCCTCAAACGTGAGGTACTCCATTAAAGGATCGTCGTCGTTTGGATCCATCATCCATCAGTTAGGCAGGTATTTAACTTGACGATATTAACGATAGTGAAGTTGGGCGGACGCTTATCGGTCTTTATCGCTTAGGTCCACAAGTTTAGCGCTTGCAGTAACAAGCGTGTATCAGCGAATAAGCGCAGTAGTGCTAAGGTTAGTGTGTATTGATCGGCCCGATTGTATGCTTGTATCGGTAGTTATGTCGGAGATGTGATGACTTCCCTGTTGTCCCAACTGTCCCAACTGTCGCTACCATGCAAGCACGTTGGTGGCGACGGTTTGTGATGGTGGGCGACTAGCCACTACAAGGCATTATTTGCTGAGGCTTAGCTTGTAACGTTATGCGTCCAATTAGGGGACATGCGTTTCTAAGCATGATTAGTGGCTGAGCCACGAAATCGTGATTTCCAGTCATATTGCAGGTGACAATCCAACGGTTTAATATTTTGTTCGCCTAAGACTATAGTATCACCGCAAACTACAACAGCAGTTGTCTACCTAACTTTGCAAGCATCTCCGGCGCCTGACTCCAACACGTATTGTTTTGTCCCAATCAAATTTTACACCACTTCACCCTCACACTGCGTAATGGGACGAAGCACCACTCTGTTTGTCAGAGGTGAGTTGTTGTTTAGTTGAGGCGAGATGTACTAGATGCTAGATGTTGAGTTGCTAGTTGAGTGTGCTCGAGTGAGCTGAGTGTTCCTGCGTGGACATGTGTCAATTGTGCATACAGAATGATGAGTTAACTGTGAATGACCCGGTGCGTCTGTGGACTGCCGTATGGTCTGTCGGATCAGTTGCGAAGCCATCGTAGCGACCTCACCCACAACTTGCATCGGTGCGTCGTTTGCTCGAATTTGCTAACACAGGATTCACGCGAGACGTAAGAGCCCGGGACCTGGCATACGACTTTGAACGGTTTGGCCCTCTAATTAGATGCGACATTCCACCGCCAAAGACTTCGCGAGGCAATCCATTCGCCTTTGTTGAGTTTGAGTACGTTGAGGACGCCGAGGACGCCTACTACGACATGCACAACCGAAAAATCTACAATGGCGACGTTATTTCCATCCAGTGGGCCAAGAGCGGGCCTCCCCCTGCTCGCTCGACCAGACGAGACCGTTCGCCGCGAAGATCTCGGTCTCCACGAAGGCGGTCCGCTTCCCCTCGGGGAGACCGTAACAGGTCCCCGCGAGGCGACAGATCTCCGCGAGGCGACAGATCTCCACGAGGCGATAGATCGCCGCTAGTCGAAAAGTCTCCGCGAGGCGACAGAGCTAGGTCGAGGTCGCCACTACGGGAGAGGTCGCCGAGGCGTGCTTCCTCGCGGTCACCCTCACCGCGACGGGCTTCTCGATCTCCAAGTCGAGATAGGAGAGGTCGAGCAGAGTCACGTGAGGACAAACCACGAAAGTCACTGGCTCGACGACTGGGTCGAAGCGGATCAAGGACGCCAGAGAGAAACGGCTCCGCCAGCCCAAAAGGCTAGGCTAACAGTGAGTTGAATTTTAGATAACTAGGTACCGGACCGCCGTGGACGCCGCAAATGTGGTTTTGAATTTGATTCCGATACCGGGTTTAGCGACTTAGGACCTATAACGACTATGAAACGATTGTGCCATCCAGTCCCGTTAATCCCGTTACATCCGTTAAATCCGTTACCGTTCTCCTCCGCTCCTTTATTCATCCTGTTCCCGTTCCGACTACATCCCGCTTCCATCTCGAATCGCCACAGTACAATCTCAGAAACTCGTCTCGCTTCCTTTGGTCTCTCACCAAAGAAATGAGTGCCCCCACTTGCTCCTTGCCATGCCGCTTCCTGGCGCCCCATTCTTTTTATGGTACCCGTTTTGTGGCACTCCGCGCGATCGTCCTGGCAACGGGACTAGACGCGACGCGAGGCAGACGCGAACGCGACACGAACACGAAACTCCCGACGCGAAACTTTCTTCCTCACGACACGCCTGTTTGTCACATTTCAATTCTGTACATTTTTGGATCCTTTAATATTTAATTTACACAATGGCCATCACACGATCACGAGCTGCTCCAGCTGGACTGGAGACCACCACTCAGACGATACCTCCACGAACAACGCGAACGACTC
The DNA here is from genome assembly GCA_030564385.1 of Blastobotrys robertii. Lineage (NCBI taxonomy): Eukaryota > Fungi > Ascomycota > Dipodascomycetes > Dipodascales > Trichomonascaceae > Blastobotrys > Blastobotrys robertii. Next base: position 27,986 of record JAJLUQ010000077.1, on the reverse strand, counting down.
GCCGGGCAAAGGTAGCGGAGCCTGAGGCGATAGAGCCAGTCAAACTACAATCGAAACCAATCCGGGCCAAGCGACGCGCTGAGGTCCTCGATGAGGAGCCAGAGGTCAGAGCAACGCTCGAAATTGACGCGTCCAAGCTGGACGACGAAGAGCGAAAAGACACTATTACTGTCCTTCCAAATGCAATTCCACAAACGCCAACGAAAAACCGAATTGTGTCACTTCCCATGACGCCGTCTTCGAGCCACAAGCGGGCAAAGGTCAACGGCCTGATGACACCGCGAACGCCCTCCGTGCACGGCCTGGCCAAGTCCCTATTCCAGCAGAGCGCAAACCTAAACGAGATTATCGGACGAGACGAGGAGCGCAAGTTTTTGGAGAACTTTTTTGAGGAGCGAGTCGCCTCGGACGCGCACCAAAGGAGCGGCGCTCTGTACATCAGCGGTGTGCCTGGTGCCGGCAAGACGGCGCTGCTCAAGGACGTTACCGAGCACCTCGAGTGTCCAGGAAAGGTGCTGGTCAACATCAATTGCATGATTGTCGAGCAGGCCGAGTCCATCTATGGTAGAATTCTGGAGTCGATTGGAAAACCAGGAAAGGAGGACGCCGCCTCGCAACTCCAAGACATTTTCTTTGCGGGAAAGAAAACATACATTGTCATTTTGGACGAGCTCGACCACATTGTCACCAAGAACCAGGACGTTTTGTTTAAACTTTTTTCCTGGGCACTCAACCCACAGTCTAACCTGATTTTGGTTGGCATCGCCAACGCGCTGGACCTCACAGACAGATTCCTCCCGCGATTGCGCGCCAGCCACCTCACCCCTCAGGTTCTGGCGTTTGCGCCATACACCGTCGCCCAAATCGCTGACATCATCACCAGGCGACTGGAAGCCGTGGGCTCGCTAATGCACCCGGCGGCCGTCCAACTCGTCGCTCGAAAAAGCGCCGCACAGGGCGACATCAGAAAAGCCTTCGACCTGTGCCGACGCGCGTTCGACCTCGCCGAGGAGCAGAAACGAGTCGCAACCATCGATGGCCAAACGGTGTCAGACCAGGTTACCGTCATGCACATCGCCAAGGTGTGCAACGCGTTCTCCTCGACGTCACGTGTCCAGCAGCTCAATGTGGTCCAGCAGCAAGTGCTGTGCGCGCTGGTGTCCCTGGAGAAAATTCAGGGGTGCTTTGAAACCGCGACGGTCAAGGGTCTCTTTGACTTCTACACACAGCTGGAACTGGCGGGCAAGCACAAGCTGCAGCTGGGCGAGTTTTTCGAGGTGGTGCATGCGCTGGACCACAATGGCGTCGTTTCGCTGAAAACTGCGGAAAGCGGCGCCAGGAGAAAGGTCGTTGGCTTCGGCCTGCAGAGCCAGCGAATCCTGTCAACCGTGCACAGAATGGACCTGCTGCAGATTAAGGGGCCGCTGCGGTCGCTTGTGTGCTAGCCCCGCCGGCGCTCTACCCACTTAGCCATCATCGAACCATCACACCCACCATCGCGGTGTCCACGCGGTGTCCACGCAATGTCCATAACGGTTTTCACACCTGTCCTATTTATAGCATCCTTATATTATTTATTAACCTGTATATAATAACCAATTCTTAGCTTGAACAAGGTAGATCTCTTCGCGGGGTGCTGCGGGGTCTCCACAGTTGTGAGGTCAGCTCGGCTCAGCCTGTCCGAGACTCGGATATCTCCCGAACGGTGGGAGGGTCACTCGGCGCTATGCTCCCTCATTCGGAGAATTAAATTTTTCAGGCTACAGACACGTGACGCTTGTTTGGTGCAGCGGGGGAGTCATACTTGCATCGGCCACATCGCCGTGCCCTGGACCTGTATACTACCGACTCGCATTCTCGACAGCCAGGAGACACAGGCGTTGATTGTCTCACAGATCAGACACGGCGAGACATTGGTACACATCGTCCCGCGCTTATGTAAGGAGATACCCGGGTGCTGACATAATACGAGACTTTTTGCTTTTTGCAACGCTGTTGCATATATGCAATCCTGGCGCATACTTGTATTTTTCTCTCTTGACTCTCACATTACAGGGGATAGGTATTGAGAAGACAAGACTTTAGCGACTGTCAGCGTCTGGTTAGGATAGCGATATCACGACATTGAACGCAACGACAAGGATTAGGCATCTGACATCTGATATCTACCACCTGCACGAGTGTCCTACTCTACCGGCTCACATTGACGAGAATTTTGCGGCGCCGACACAATAGGATTCGCTTAAAGAGTCATTACCAGAGGACTCCACGACTGCCAGTAACAGCACGCTAACAGAAGCGTATATAGTCCCTTGGGCTTCGTCTTGAGTGTTGACCCAGCAGTGGAGCCACAACACAACAGCACGACCAACAGCTAACGACAACTAACGCTAACAACGCTAACCACTAACGACAAGGCAACTCAACTAACCGCCAATTACTTCACCAACCGCTCTTTTTGCGACCCCTGAGCTTTTGTTTACAGTGGCAAACCCCTACCCTGTAACCATTCGAAGCGAACATGATGGCCTACATCAAGGAAGAAGAGTTGGAGATCACTCTCAACGCACCTGTTGAGAAGCCCCTAAACAAGGATTGGGCTGCATGCAACGTCAACCGGCAGCTACAGCAATTGTACAACATGGCGGATCCGTCGCCCATGATGTCGCCGGCTCCGCCGCTTTTGTTTACCGACGAGCAGAAATGGCAGGAGCTGCTGAAGGGACCAATTGAGACCCGGCGGCCTGGCTTTTCGCGCGAGTCTTCAGTCGATACTGAAGCCCCGAACTCCGCGGCCATGCAGCAGACTCTAGAGCTCCAGAGCAAAGAGTTCGAAGGCCTCGCCATGTACAACGTCCCCTGTGGAGACCCAATGTCGTGGCCGTCGCTCTTTGATAATGAGCCCGTCATCAAGAGCCACGACGACTTTTCGCTGGTCGAACCACAGACTACTAACCCACCATATAATACCCAGGAAGCCCTACGCAGCTATCTCTACAACAACGGCTCCAAGGAAACCTCCGCACTCACACCTCCATCATCCACAACATCCTCCTCATTACAACCGGCAAAGGTCACCAAGTCAGTCCACGAGAAAGCGCAGCTGAAACGAGCGCGAAATACCGAGGCTGCCAGGCGTTCTCGGGCGAGAAAGTCTGAGCGACTGGCCGAGCTTGAGCAAAAATGCACTGAGCTCACTTCGGAGAACCACCAGCTGAGAAGCAAGGTCCAACAGGTTACACAGGAGAACCACCAAATCACAACCAAGAACCATCAGCTGGTCGTCGAGAACATGCAGCTGCAAATGCTCATGGCCCGGTATAAAGACAAGAGTTGAGCCCTCTTATGAGTAGAGACGCGACCATGTTAATACCGGATGATATATATTACTGCACATATTTATGAACATACAGACGGCAGTCACCAACGAAAACACAAAACTAGCAAAAAGTGTCACTAATCGCTAACCAAAAAAAAAAAATGTGTCGCGTTTACGGGTAATTTGGATTATGGAAAACCACAAAAAAACCGCAAAATGAAAAGGCAAAAAAAACAACAAAGCATTGCTGCCGCAAAGTTTGTCCGACGCGATCCGCCGGAGACCACACCATCACGCGCCGCTTGCCTAGAACCCTAGATGCTTGTCTGAGAAACACTATGCAGATCTTCGCCGCGTTATTGAACCATGTTATTACCTATATATAGAATACATTAAAGACTCAAGTACTCGCTCTGTATTCGACGCGTTTTTCTGGCACGGTATACTCCCACTCGTTACGCGGGAGGTCCCGTGAGCGCGGCTGCATATCGATAAGGTGACCCAGATGAGCGATTTACGCGATCGCCAGTGAAAGTAGATTGCTTGGGGCGCAGTTGTCGCGACTCAGTGTAGCAGAGTGCGACATGTTTGGCTTGAAAACTGCCAATGTAGCTGAGATGGGATAGGGCGGAGGACGTACTCCGCAATTGGAGAGCGTCACGTGAGAAAATCAATACACCTGTGTCAACGATTTGGCCACTGAACCTGGCTTTGGGCTGCGGTCTCTAAGCATATCTGTGTCCCTGCGTCTTTTCTCCAGCGACCTAACTTGCCGCAACTGTGCTCGCTGTGAGGAGGCACGTCGCTTGTACAGTTGGGCTCCAGTTCTTTTCACGGCAATGGTCGGCGCAATCTACCGATTTGCATCCGTTATAATGACCAGATCGCCGAGTGAGACAGACGGGATGTGCGGCTACAGATTCACAACGGCGGATCTTCACCTCCATGCGCGCGTATATGCATGGAAGTGGGTCACAACGTATCGCCCCGGTCGACATAAATGAGAAGTTCGCGCGAGTATTGAACTAATGATCAAGTTTATATTCAAAGGTCAGCTAGATGCTTCGCTATTTCTCAATTTCCTTGATTTGGAAGGTTTGAAACCTGCAGCGTTATCGAGTACGTCAGCTTCACATTGACTATAACAGGTCTACGAAAGGTCAATGAAGCAATTCAACACAGGCGACACACTAGACGGTCTCGTGAGGAAGCATGCGCTGGGCCTCGTTATCTGTGAGACCGACGATAAAAGATGAGCCGCGCATATATTATAAGACAAGGTCTCACCCGGAGGAAACGTGGAGATCTAGCAAAGACAGGCTCTTGAATGGTCTCAGAAACGGGATCCACAACAGTTTAACGACTAACATGTTATATCGGTGGCGAAGCATGCAGGCCAAGAATGATCAGCACCTGCACATCGCACGTCAGACCTGATGATATCTGAATCAATGCCAGAAATTTTGTCAATGCGAGTAAGCATTGAGGTGCGACACTAGGGGTTGTGTTACTAGCCGAATAACGCACACAGAGAAGGAGGCTGGATCGTTGAGGCGAACATGGTAGGGCGTCTGAATTCAGTGTCGAGGGCGGGTCCGCTATCTTCAACATTTAGAGTCCTCATTGTGACTTGAATAAGAAACACGTATACAACAACTCCATGTTGACTTTTCCTTCGGGAATATCCAAAGAAGGTACTAGATAACTCTACTGGTAAGTCTTATCAGGTTTTAGGTGGAGTGTCACGTGATATTTCCCAGCAGTGACTAGAAAAGACACGTGCAAGTTTCGTAGCACGCGCCATTTGCAAAGACACGTTTTTCATTCGATCGTAAGTGTGAATAAAAGAATCAGAAAACAGCAGTATACAGCTGCAGAGAGAATGCCTTTTCAAGGAGATATCTCTCATACGTGACTCCAATTAGATGGCAAATATCCTCAATGAACCAGAGTCTTGCGGCATTTACCGACCGCAACGGTTTCAGTAGTGATGAAAGAGAAGCGCGAAAATGTATTACCGACACGACAGACCGTTAAACTCGTTGAGAGAGGTACGTAACGCTCAAACTCAAAGGACGGGCACAGAAGCTCATGTAACATATTTAGCATTCAATAACCGTAGAATACTTGAGGAAGGTACCTGAGGGATGTTTAACTGGCAAGTGACAGTCTTGGAAGGGTTCCAAATAAGGAGCCTCTATGTTCAGGTGAGATGCGCGAGATTGATACCAGAGACAACGTGATGTGAGCCGGTTGACTCGCATGCCGAAAGGAAAGGCGGATAGGTTATAGTGGAAACCTAATGCACTCAACGCCTCGCCAATTCAATGTCCGTGATAGCGCATGGATCTCCAAGTCCAGATCAATGGCAATTTCTATCATTCAAGATCGCTAAAGGTCACTGTATGCTTTTGATATGCTGGTCGCAATACAGTTTTTTGTCATAGAGCGTGATGTACTGAATCCTGGTGATCTTCGCTGTGACCACTTGGGATCTCAACGCGGATCTCGCTCTGGATAGGCTCGTATATAGCCTGATCACAGTGATCCTCAATGTCCGTCTCGTTGTATAGGAGCCACCAGATGGAATTCCGATCATAGGCCTCGCAAGTATCCTCCTCCTCTGCGTTGCACGAGCCCGGACCGTTCTTCCACAGATCCTCATAGGTGACCCTCCTTGTCTTGTTTACCCGGTCCGGATCGATGTTGCCACCCAGGTGTGTGATTAGTATCAGCGACGAGGTGACCGATGCCGCCGTCGCAGTGAAGAAGGACATGATCCAGCGGGCAGCGAGAACTGAGTACGCTACCAACATGTGTGTCCTGAGTGTGTGTTGGCCAGATCAAGGGGTGGCGGAATATGCAGGTCGCTAGTCTCGTGCATAAGCCTCATCTCGTGAGCACAACGTGCGTATAACTTGACAGCGTTGACGGGTGGATATAATCGTAGACAGGTGTGACCTAGGCATGTCAGTGGCAACGGCTGATTACAAATCTCGGCCGGGCCGATACGCAGGTGTCAGACACCGGTCAAGACATTCGAGAATGTGTGGGAGTGTTACCATGGTGATGGTATACCAGCGTGTGATGTCAGTGCTTAGTAAGCGGTATCAAACGTGCGGCTGACTTCATCACGATTTGAGACTATGGTTATTGCAGCATTGTCTGTTTGGCAGGACCGTCTACTGTGTGGGTAAATCACGTGAACAGTGAGCTCTAAGAAAAGCTGTCGCATACTTCGAATTACTTGACACAATGAGACCAGTTGGCAGTGGTGAAGACAGACGGGGATTCTAGGGTTTATATGTATACTTTCTCAAATCCGGGTAAATACAACAACTTGGATGTGGTGCGACGGAGGGCAAGTCGTGCGGCTGGATGTTACATACGACAAGAATCTTGTTGTGTTGTACAAAGCTGAGCTTTTACCAGTCAATCATTTCTTGTGGCCTAGCTCGTACTTTGATCACCGCCATCTACGCACGCGTAGTCGTCGTCGCAGCATGGTTGACAGTGCGAAATCTGTCTTTACTGAGCTGATGCCACGCTCTGGAGTCTCAGTCTCACTTCAGACTTTTACACAATTCAGCCATGTCTTTACTGACACCGTTCTCGTATGGGTTCTCAGGCTGATCGGCGAGCTAATGGGACGGTTTGATGTAATGGCGCTCCTGGGACAAACAAGCCAAAACCTGTTATCATAAATTTGCAAAGAGTGTACCTATCTTCACGTCTCGCGTATCGTAATTACCGAAGGCTGGACTGATAGGTATGAGGTAGAATGTGCTTGTACATTGCTAAGATCGCACCTCTTTCTGCCATCTTGGGATGACCTTACCTTACATGAGCGGATACTCCCCACCCGGCTTGCCCAGTCCTTAAATTATGTTATCTGCCTCTATATTGAGAAAGGCGATTTCTGTGGATAGCGGGTTAAGTGTCTGCACAGTCGCATAGCAGAACTGTGAGAATGTAATCAGTCTCGATCACTGCACATGGCAGTTCGATCACGAACCCTGGGCTGAGATTATCGATCGTATCCGAGGTTGAGAGATGCGGGAGAGATGTCCAAGCTGCAGTGTAAACATACGATTTGACCAGTGATTCAACCACCTCATTCAGTCCCTGCACATCTATCCGAGCTCATAACACCGCTGAACCTCAGCTGGAGAGACTTCACGGTACAGCCAACGCGCTCTAGACGGGCGATTATAGACGGTCAAGATGTGAGACGCAGACATGTTATCGAGACATTGATGGGTACGACGTTAGTGCAGCCACTTTGAATTGAAACAAACTCCTCGTTTCCTCTGAGACTGCGGCTCGAGATCTCATGAATATCGGCGTCGGGGGCACCACAAGTGGCCAATGCATTTTCGCACGCTTACGGTTAGAAAGACATTCTCGGCAGTTTCGGACCATGAAGCCAGGGGGATACTAACGGGCCCTCATAGAAGTTCATTTGTTGGTTTCGTTCTGCGGCGGAGCAGACCCTAGCGAAGGCTATCTCTCTGCCTGCGAGGTCAGGAGGAGTCTCTGGATTGCCATTCAACCAGTGGGAATGGTCCAGAATGAATCGTGACACCTTGTAGAGATTCGCTCAACTAACCAGGAGAAAGATACACGCCCAACAACCATCGAACAGAGTGTGAAGGCCGGGTGCTAATTAGACGCTGATGGACCATAATTTATTCCGCCTCGTAGTGCTCACGGAGTCATTAACGGTTCCATTCCAGTTACAGTAAACTAGCACTGAATAAACGTGTGACTCGTGTCAGCAAGTCTGCTACCCAAGCGACATTACACAATTTGACTGGGTGACGGAGCGCGCGCCTGTTCAAATATAGGACTTGACCGCCGCTCATACAAAGGACTCTGTGCGATCAGGCTACGAGAGCTTAGACTAGCGAAGAGAGAATATCAACACTATAAAGATATTACCACCTCAGGCGAACCCCACACGCCGTACCAGGACGTACGAAACGCGACAATTGGATCTCCGCATACGATTCAAACCACTAGACGCCATCAGCGACGGATCGATCAGGAAAACATCAAGACAGCGAATTTAAATGCAAGAAGAGCCGGAATCGCCTGTCGAGAGCGGGACACAGGCGCCAGAGAACTTCAGTATGGTGGTGGGCGATATATATCGAAGTTCGTTTCCTCGGCCTGAGAACTTTGATTTTCTCAAAAAGATGAAGCTCAAGAGCATACTGTATGTTGATTCAAGCGAGTGAACTAACACAGGGTCTTGATTCCGGAACCTTATCCTGAGGAGAACCTGAAATTCATAGAGGAGAACGATATTCAGTTCTTTCAAGTCGGCATGTCAGGGAACAAGGTGAGTCGACTGATATGAAGAGTCTAACCCAGGAACCGTTTGTATTTGTGTCGCATGAAACTATCACGAGTGCTCTGGAAATAGCCCTGGACCCAAAGAACCACCCGCTGCTGATCCACTGCAACAGAGGCAAGCACAGGACCGGGTGCGTCGTGGGGTGTATCAGGAGGCTACAGGACTGGTCATTGACTATGATTTTCGACGAGTATAGACGGTTCTCGTTCCCCAAGTGCCGGCAGCTCGACCAGCAGATGATTGAGCTTTACGACGACACAGAGATATACGACAGGGCGGCGGAGAATAAGTGGCTGCCGATGCAATGGGGGTGACCTTGACGTTACACGCCATTGACTAGCGATATGCGCAAGACACGCCATAAAGTACCCATGGAGTCACTGAGATCAGCCTCCGGTGAATCATCACTAGCACAACGGCTTGCCGTCCGCTTTCGGACACTTGCAGGCAATCGGAGGCTTAGCGGTGAACCGTTCAGGGCTTAGCGGACATTGCACTGTGCTCAAACTCATCGACCGGCTAGCCTTGCAGTGGTGTCTGGCTGGTCGCTCAAGCCAACATCAATAATTCTGAACCATTGAAATGGCGAAACTCCGACAAACTCCGACCCACCAAGTTCGAGGGTTCTCAGCATGCCTGCTGGCTCTATTTATACATACTTTAATGCGTTTCCGACGACTTGCGGCTGCGTAACGGGTACGCCAAAACAGCCGTGCCTGGGTCGGACCGAGGACGAAAAAACGGCCCGAGAGATTTACGGGTCATCAGTGCCTTGTGTCCAGCGTTGAGCTTCTCCTGAAACTGAGGCACTAATGTTTGTGCGGTATGCGTCATTGCATCAAAAGGGGAAAGCAACGTTTCACCACTATCGTCCTGTATGGGAAATGCGCCCCGCGCACTTCGAACCCCATTCGGGATTCCCTCTCACTGTGCACACGATATCAGCCTTGCCGCGCGCACGACTCTGGTGAATCGAGCCGTAGGCGACAAGCCTCCACCACCACAGGCCACTTTCAGACCCACCCAGAGAATTCTTCCGCGCAGGGAGCAGTGTTCCATTTAGCAGTAAAAGTCACATGACCTGTCCCGTACTATCCCGTATGTGAATTCTGAGATTTGATCAGCTCGTAGACATCTTCAATGTCCTTGAGCTTTCTCCTGTGGTGCATGACAGTTTCTTCATGCTCTGGAAAGACGTGAAGGTACCGGTACAACACGTGGGCTAATGGCGCCGGGTCCATCTGCGCTTCTAAGGACTGGAACTCATGCAGACGGCGTTCCGACGACATGGGGCTCTGCTTGTGCCTATAGCGCAATGCGTCTAGCTTTCTATGCAGAGCCAAATTTCGCGCTATGGGGTCGTCCAGTATGCCCAGCTCCTGTACTGTTTCCGCCCACGTGGGAGCTCGGCCCAGCGTGGCACTGAGCCCGCGGTAACGGGTTAACGCTCTGCCTGTGACCAGCCTAGCGATGTATGGGTCCAGGAACCTGACTTTTACGCTGAACGTCGCGCAAAAGCCCTCCACGTTGTCTCTCCAGCGCAGCAGAGAGCCGGTCCCGCTATACTTGGGCACGCTTTCCAGCAGCGACAGCAGCCGCTCCTTCTGATCTCGGTTGGAAAACGGGTCCACCTCCACGGGCTGCTCAGCCTTCTTGTTGGAACTGGCCACGATTGTGAGCAGCCCGTTGAGCTGGGCTGTCACCAGCTCTAGCTGCTTCTGCGTGTCCATGTATAGTTCGTACCACTGTGGAGGTAAAATGTATTTAGGGCGAGGAAACTTTGTCAGCAATTACATAACCACCCGATGTGCGCTGACTATGCACGGGTTTGCGCGAAGAGGGCCGGACGTCTCGGGACAAATCCAGAATTATTTGTTTTTTTTGCTAAGGCAGTCTCCCAAATAAGTAGATGCTCGTATTTCCATCACCACTTGTCTTTACATTCCTATCACTTTAAGATAGCACAGGACCGCGGTCCGCGGAGGTGAGTAGCAGCGCTGCGCTGGCTGGCAGCCACTGTCTGGATAACAAGGTGGCCAGGACGGCCCTCCGATGCCCTTGTCGAAGCCATCGGAGAGTGTTTTTTGCACCACTGGTACCAGCAATTTCGAAGGGACGGGCTCTTCGGAACACACTGGAATAGAAGCGCCCGTGGAGCCGGCACGCCTGGCAAACCGGAACGCCTGGCAAACGGATGTCTGATTGAACCCTATCGAGCTAACAAGATATGGATAAACCCACAGTGCCAGCGCCAGAGCCGGTGACAGCGCCAGTTACGGATGCCACGTCCTACGCAGAGATATACCAAGGCAACCTCGACCGCCTAGATGAGGAAAAGACAAGCTCGCAAGAAGCCGTGACTTCCACGAAGCCGCCGTCAATACGCAAAGGCACGCGGAGCAGAGGCCCCAAGGCGTTCAAGAGCGCAGGCCATTTCTTCCGGCACCTGGGCCGCCAGATTCCAGGCATTAAGACCATCATTAGATCTGAGGAGCTCGACAATCCCAAGGAGAAGGAGCGACGGCTGTATATTAATCAGCAACTCCCCAGCAACGAGGTTGACGCAGCAGGCCACCCCGTGCAGCAATTTGCTAGAAACAAGGTCAGGACGACCAAATATACCCCTCTCACGTTCATTCCGCTTAATCTCTTTTACCAGTTCCACAATGTGGCCAACATTTACTTTTTGTTTGTGGCCATCCTCTCGCAGTTTGCCATTTTCGGCGTCAGCAGTCCCGGCCTTGCCGTCGTGCCCATTATCGTGATTGTCGTTTTGGCTGCCATTAAAGATGCCATCGAGGACTACCGCCGTGCCTCCCTCGACTCCGAGTACAACCACACCGTCACACGTGTGCTCACCAACTTCGAAAACCCTAATGTGCTCGCTGACAATGTGTCCGCCTGGCGAAAGTTCAAGAAGGCAAATACCCGGGTCCTCCGGCACGCTACTTGGGTCTTCCGAGTCGCTGCTCGAAAAATCAGAAAGAAGCCAGCCAAGGGGCTGGAGAGCCCCGTGGGCCGTCCCTCGCTCGACCTGCAGTCTGTGACTACCACCCACTCCGAGCACACGCACTTCCGCCCGTCCGTCAACATTCCACGAGGGCCGCAGCAGTCCGCGTCTAGCAGCGACTATGGCCGGCCCAGTGTCGACTCCAGGGCCCGACCCAGCATTGACTCGCGGCCCCGTGACTTCCGGCCAAGCATTGACTCCAGAATTCGACCCAGCGTTGACATCAGAGTGCCGATGGCCGAGAAGAATTCTGGGTCCAGTTCCACTGAGCCCTCGGTTGTCGACCTGAACAAACCCGCGACCGGTGACGCCAGGTTCAAGCGAACGTACTGGAAGGCTGTCAACTGCGGTGACATTGTCAAGGTTCTGAACGAAGAAGAGTTTCCCGCTGATTTGGTGATTCTCGCCACCTCTGAGGAGAGCGGCGGTTGTTTCATCGAGACGAGAAACCTCGATGGTGAGACCAACCTAAAGGCCCGACAGTGCCTGCAGTCCACGTCGCAAATCCGACGAGCTAAGGACATTGAGCGATCCCAGTTCCAGATTGAGTCTGAAGGCCCCCACGCCGGTCTGTACAGCTACAGTGGTGTCCTGAAGTACACTGACCCTAAGAACCCCCAGTTCCAGCAGTCTGAGCCCATCACCATTAACAACCTGCTACTGCGAGGATGCACTCTGCGAAACACAAAGTGGATTATCGGTGTTGCTGTGTACACTGGTGACGACACCAAGGTTATGATGAACGCCGGGCAGACCCCAGCCAAGCGAAGTCGGGTCACTCGAAGTCTCAACCTTAATGTCGCCATCAACTTCATCTTTGTTTTTGTGCTTGCTTTCATTGCCGGTGTTCTTGAGGGCTGCTATTGGAGGAGAACCGACACGTCTGCGTTCTTCTTTGAGTTTGGCTCGACAGGAGGTTCAGCGCCCAAGGACGGACTTATCACCTTCTGGGCCTGCATCATTTTGCTGCAAAACTTGATTCCCATTTCCCTCTACATTTCTATCGAGATCATCAAGACCTTCCAGGCGTTCTTCATCTGGAGTGATGTGTACATGTACTACGAGCCGCTGGACTACCCGTGTACGCCCAAGTCCTGGTCCATTTCTGACGATTTGGGCCAGATTGAGTACATTTTCTCGGATAAGACTGGTACCTTGACACAAAATTCCATGGAGTTCAGAAAGTGTGCTATCGAAGGCAGAAGCTACGGAAAGGCATTCACTGAAGCTATGTACGGTATGCTTAAGCGAGACCACGACGCTGAGGAGGTTGAACGGATTGCCAGGGACAGCAGAGCTGCTATTGCGGAGGACAAGGCTCTTATGATCAATAAGCTCAAGGCCATCTACGACAACCCCGCGTTTGATGTTGACGAGATGCAGTTTGTTTCCACTGATGCTGTCGACGGTCTGGCTGGAGAGAACGGCGAGGAGGCCCAGGCTGCTGTTCACCGATTTTTCTTGGCCCTTGCCCTGTGCCACTCTGTTCTGCCCGAGCGCGACCCCGACACCAACCAGCTCCTGTTCAAGGCCGAGTCGCCTGATGAGTCTGCTCTGTTGATCAGTGCCAAAGATATGGGCTTCACCTTAGTCGAGCGAAACCGAACTGGCGTCGTTGTCGATGTTCTTGGTGAGAGACAGTCGTTTGAGGTGTTGCGGACCATTGAATTTTCTTCCGCCAGAAAGCGAATGAGTGTGATTGTGCGGTTCGCCAACGGCAAGATTCTGCTCATCTCCAAGGGCGCTGACAGTACCATTTACAGCCGGCTTCGAGCTGACTCCGACTCTGAGATCAAGGCTGAGACCTCTCAGCACCTCGAGGAGTTTGCTAGCGAGGGTCTACGTACTCTGTGCATCGCCCAGCGAGAGCTCAGTGAGAAGCAGTACAATGAATGGGCTGCTCGACACGACCAGGCTTCGCAGGCTCTGCAGAACCGAGAGGAGGAGATGGAGGCCCTTGCTGATGAGATTGAGCGAGAGCTGACCCTAATTGGTGGTACCGCTATTGAAGATAGACTGCAGGACGGTGTGCCTGCCTCCATTGCCACTCTGGGCCAGGCTGGAATCAAGATTTGGGTTCTTACCGGTGACCGTGTCGAGACTGCCATCAACATTGGATACTCGTGTAACCTGCTCGAGGGTGACATGCAGCTGCTCATGGTGAAGCTGACGAATCCTACTAGGGACGAGGCTGACGCTATCCTGACCAAGCACCTTTCTCAGTTTGGCCTTACCGGTTCTGATGAGGAGATTGCTTCGGCTCGAAAGGACCACTCTCCTGCTACTTCCCGGTTCGCCATGGTCATTGACGGTGATGCGCTCAACGTGATACTGGATAACGACAGCAAGGACCTTCACAATAAGTTTGTCCTGTTGGGCAAGCAGTGCAAGTCTGTTCTGTGTTGCCGAGTGTCGCCTTCTCAGAAAGCTGCCGTGGTTGGTCTGGTCAAGGACACCCTTGACGTTGTTACTCTTGCTATTGGTGATGGTGCCAACGATGTTTCCATGATCCAGGAGGCTGACATCGGTGTTGGTATTGCTGGTGTTGAGGGTCGACAGGCCGTCATGAGCTCTGATTACGCTATCGGTCAGTTCAAGTATCTGACCCGGTTGCTGCTGGTTCACGGACGATACTCCTACCGACGAGTGTGTGAGATGACTGCAAACCTGTTTTACAAAAACGTGGTCTTCACAATGACACTGTTTTGGTATGACGTCCACAACAACTTTGACGGCTCGTATCTGTACGATTACACGTACATCACGCTGTTCAACCTGGTGTTTACGTCGCTTCCTGTCATTTTTATGGGATTTTTGGATAAAGATGTGTCGGACAAGGTTTCTTTGGCGGTGCCAGAGCTGTATAGGAGAGGTATTCTGCAGAAGGAGTGGACGCAGAGGAAGTTTTGGTGAGTATCTTGAGCTCTTTCAAAGAGCTGTTTGGATTTTTTTGACTGCGCCGAAGCAAACGGGACAGTGCTATCTCCAACCGCACCACACACGAGCGAATGCGCGCTTTGCTTGCTTATACTAACTCAGGTTGTACGTTTCTGACGGTCTCTACCAATCTGTCATTTGCTACTTTTTGGCTTACTGCGTCTTCTTCAACGGCGGCTTCCAGAGCTCTACCGGCCTGCCCATCAACGATCGAGTCTACTTTGGTGTCTTTGTGGCCACTCCAGCAATTGCTTCTTGTGATCTCTACGTGCTCATGAATGAGTACCAGTGGGACTGGCTGTTTTTGCTCATTGTGTCTCTCAGTATCTTGGTGGTCTTCTTCTGGACTGGAGTTTACTCGTCTTTTGTGTCGTCTCAGGTATTCTACAAGGTTGCTGCGCGAGTTTACGGCTCCGCCACCTTTTGGGCTGCCTTTTTCCTCCTGGTGTGCATCTGTTTGCTTCCAAGGCTCTCTGCCAAGTCATACCAAAAAATGTTCATGCCACGTGACATTGACATTGTCCGAGAACAGGTCAAACAGGGCAAGTTCGATCACCTCACCCTGGAGGACGTTGATCTGGGTGCTGCCGACGTCAAAGCTTCTGAGGACCAGGAGCGACTGGGTAACATGGATACCGACACCGAGCGAAAGCTGCAAGTGTGCTACGCTGCACCGGGCCCGTCAACCGACTCGTCTGAGGGCACTGTTACTAGCTCACGAGAGCACCTGCCACCAGCCACACACACGAACCAAGATTCGGAACACACCCACTCAGTGCATGCTGCGCCGGAACACCGCACAGAGGAGGAGTCCTAGATGCATTATTTTTATTTTATTTTCATTCGTGTTTTATAGTCTTAATATGTACCAACACTCTCTAATAATGTTTAGTTCCACAGCCGCCCTGTAGTGACGCTCATTTGAGGGTTTCCTTGTGACCCAAGCAGTGTATTGGCGGGTATGGGGGTCAGGTGCACAATAATGTGTGTCTCATGTTAATTGGTTTCAGTGAAGGAATACAACGGCGCAGCTGGTGGCATCCCGTCACCGGAGAGTCTTTAGACAGCAAAGACTTGGTCAAGTTGACGTCGTGAACAGTGAAGACAAATGTGTGGACCCTGTCGCATTGAAAGAGTTTGAACGGAAGCGTCGACAGCTTCTGCTTCTGCCATGTATTGTGCGCCTCTCAACATGCAGTAATAGCTGAACCTTGGGGAGAGGATATTGAGACACACTGTGTTCCGAGCATCAAGGCAAGAGCACCGAGTGAACCAAGTGTGGATAAAGCCGCGATCAACACTGCAACAGCGGCTGACCTGAGGCCCTTTGCTCGTGAGAACTGAGCAGATGTCTCTGAGACTGTACAAGTCTCAGCCTCGCGCCGATTAACCTGTCGTTCGGTGTGACAATCACTAATGATTTGGTGTAAATAGTAACGGGTTCCTGGATTCACATTGCAATGAATTCCCTGTACTTCGCGAACCGCAGCCCGTCGCTGAATTGCTTGAACGCGTTGCTTGAATACAGTCGGACGCGTTCGGTTCAACCGTCATTTCTGGATCCAATTTACTCCTGAGGAGCAAAGAAAAGAGTACTAGCAGTCGAAACTAGCCAGCAGTGTACTCGTCAATATCCGGAAGTTCGACTTCGTCCTCATCCTCGCTCTCTTGTGCCTGCCATTCCTGAGCCCTTGGAGCTTCCTCGTCATCCTGGACCTCAGCATAGGTCATGTGGCCAGTGGGCCCCAGCATCTCCTTGAGGTACTCCTCAATAATCACGCCAAACGCGAGCAGAGAAGTCTCGTCCATTGACCGAAACGCGTCGGCGTTGCCATGACTTCTATAGTACTCGGCGGCAAAAAGATGTATCGCCTTGAGTAGCTCGCTTTTAGGCAGGTCGGGGTGGTTCTGTATGGGAATACCGCTCTCAGGGGCTTTGGGCCTCTGGAGCAGGTAGTCGTCGGCGGCTATCGGCTTGCCAGCGTATTTCTCTTCACCCTCGCCAGACTCTCTGACGGCCCGCTGAATACGACCGGCTACAGCGTCGTATACTGTCCGCGCTCGGTACAGGTCTGGGTTTTCTGGCTTCTCCTTGGGGTCTGCCTTTTTGGCCATTGTAATGTGCGTTTGTAGGAGAATGTGTCCCAGTTACAGTGTTGTAATTTTGCGCGCGTACCGAACACCACAGTGATCAACTCGCGAGTCTCTCTAATGTCCATTAATTTATATACACGTTAATTTTAGGCATCCTCGACCTTGACCTCAGTCTCCACTGCAGACTCTACAGCAGACTCGGCGGCAGTTTCTGACTCAGCGGCGGTCTCCTGGGCGGTCTCTTGGGCGGTCTCAGTGCCGCTCTCCTTCTTGCCCTCAGTCTTGACATTCTCAACGTTAAAGACTCGATGCAGAATCTCCTGGGAGTCCTGCTTGGGCAGCATGATGTTACACGAATTTCGGCCTCGCCACAGGGGGAAGACTTGGGTCTCGTCGCCGAATGGAACCTGAAGGAAAGCACAGCCCTCAGTGAGTCTCATGACGCCCTCGTGCAGCTTAGCATCGAGAGCAGGCAGTTGGTCGAACCGGTGGAACGTCTCCAGACACAGGCTCTTGAGGGTGTCCAGGCTAGAAGCCTCAACCTTTCGGTCCTCGTTGACGAATGGGTATATCAGGCCGAGACCCTCGCTTTGAACTCGCCACTTGCAGGTACCGTCGTTTTTCTGCTGGGCAAACATCTTGATACCGGCGTGGATGAACTTCAGTCGAGACTCGTTCAGCTCTAGAACAGGCTTGACGCTTGGTGAAACGTAGTAGATAGTTCGGACTGGTTCACCAGTGGAGTTTCGCACCAGAAGCGTGTCTGGTGGGAACTGCTCCTTGGAGATGCCGTAAAAGTTCCAGCACGTATCGAGAACCTCGTGGTCGGCGGGCAGAAACTTGAACGGCTCCTCGTTGGCGTCTCGAGGAAGCTTGACCTTGCCTCGTGGCTCCTGCTTAGGTCGCTTGGCCTCGCTCTCAAGGTCCTCTCCCTTGCGTTTCTGGCCTTCCTCCTGGCCAGGAAGAGGCTTCTTCTCAAACACAGCAATGAAGAAGCCACCAGTGTCCTGTTGGTGTGGATACACTCGCACCGACCGGTCAAGGTGGAAAGCAGCGACCTCCTCCTCGGTCGGCGGGAAGAGAGAGTTAGGGCAACCGGCGTCGCCCTTGCTCTTCCACTGCTTGTCCTTGCCCATGACCTTCCAGGAGCTGATACCCGGGGATCGCACCAGGCCAGGCAGCTCCTGGCTGACGTCGACCAGGCTCAGGTTATCCTTGAACTGTCGCAGAGCCTCAGCAACGACGGCCTCATTCTCTGTTGGGTTCAGCGAACAGGTGCTGTAGACCAGTCTTCCGCCTGGCTTGAGCATGTGAATACCCCGGACCAGGATGTTGATCTGGGTAGGGTGCAGGCCAAGACCGTTACCGACAGTCCAATCCTTCCACACATTCACGTTCTTTCGCATGGTGCCGTCTCCGGAACATGGAACGTCGCACAGGACTCTGTCGAACTTGATGAATTCGTTCGGGCCGACTCGAATCTTGGGGAATAGCTGTGCGTCATGGTTTGTCACCACCAGGTTAGGCGAGTTCAGTCGCTTCACCTGGTGCGTAAGCATGTGTGATCGCTTGTAGTCGGCATCGTTGGCGACAACTAGACCAGTAGGGTTGGGCACAGAGTGGACAGCCTCAATCAGCTGGGCGGTCTTGGAACCTGGGGCAGCACATAGATCGATAACGTAGTGGTGAGGCTGAACGTCCAGCAGCAGTGGTGGAATCATGGAAACAGCCTCCTGTCGAGAAATATTGCCGACATCGGTCTCAACAACCAGGAAGCGCTGGAATCGAGCAAATGGCTTGTTCTTTCGAATAACCTGCTTGCCGACCTTGATCTGCCAGCCCAAGTTGTCTGGATAGAACTGAAGTGGTGTTGGAGGTTCAATTTTCTCGCCCTCCCACTCAACTTCCTTGATCTCGGGGATGTAGTTCTGCTCCATGGACTCTCGGATGTGAGCAGCGTGCTTCTTGGAACCGGTGATTCGGAATGTCACTGGTAGAGGCTTCTGGCAGTGGTCCTTGTAAGCGCTCCACTCAGAGGCATCGGGAAGGTTCAATTCCTTGTAGTAAGCCTCCCAGTTGGCGTTCTCCTTCTCAATGGAGACCCAGCTGGTCTGGTTTCGGTTCCTGTGATGTCCTCCTTTTCGGCCCATGTTCGCTATCAGGTAGGGTTCGCTATCGAATAAATTTTCAGATATCGTCGGCCCTAACCCAGATCTAAATTGCAATATCTACCCTAGCCCTGGACCACACGAGAGTACCCGTAGATTCGCGCGCATTTAAGATTGTGGAAGGTTACATTTGCCATCGGGTCGGTTTCTCCTGAGGATAGAAAGGTGTGAGCTGGCGGTACGGCACTTGTTCGGAATAAACCTTCTATAAAGAGATGAGCGCATATTGTCGGCTCCATCACGTGCGGCTCGCTGTTTACGGAATAGATGAGTACAAGATACGGCGTGTAGTAGTAGGTTTCCAGTGCTGCGTTTAACTGTAGTTGTGAACTTATCATTGCGGTGTGAACTTGTCGGTGATGATGTACCGATGTGATGAGGCTTACCCTAACCCCAAACACCCTTGCCAAACTTACCAGATCGGGGGCTATAACCAAGTACCCATCACAGCGTATAACACACCATGACATGTACGTGTGGTACAACTTGGTGGAGTTCCTTATAGCGCTTGTGTTTGTGGTGAACCACGAGCCGGCGGTGAAGATTGCCACTACTTTTTGTTTGTTTGTGGTGGTCAAGTCAGGGCATTGGTGGTGCAACCGGCGGATAGCTCGATCCAGCAAAACGTGGGGTGCTCTGATTACGCTGTTGCTTATTATTCTACTCCATATTATGGACCTCGCATTGCTGCGCTATACATACCGCGAGCTCACCCGGCATGAACTGCAAGACGAGAGCCCAATGCTTACCATCATCTTTGGCTTTGAGGTGTCTTTGCTATACAATGAGCTGATTGTCAACACTGGCCGCTTCCTAGGGGAAATCGATGTCCTCCCAGACAACATGATGATCCGCTGGCAAAAGTTCCTGGTCCTGAACGACGTCCTGCGTCTGCTGACCTATACGTTTTTCAGCTACACGCTGCTGTCCTACTACTGCCTGCCGCTGCACATCTTCCGCGAATCCTTCACGTGTCTAAGACTTTTGGTCTCCAAGGTGCGTAATCTCATCTTCTATCGCCAGATCTCGTCACGCCATGTGCAGCCTACAGAACTGCCGCAGTCCGAGTGCATCATCTGTCGCGATAAGATGCAGCTCCACACCGCTGTCACTCTCGTCAACTGCGGCCACACAATGCATCACGACTGTCTGTTGAGCTGGCTCGTCAACTCGGCGTCTTGCCCGACCTGTCGCCGGCCCATATAATGCCGATCGGCTCAAAGTTGCCTCTTTGGGCGGTCAGATGACGCTTACGTGTGCCCAGCTGTACGTCTGCTTCGGTCGGGTGTGTCGCTTCTAGACGTGTCAATTTAGACGTGCTTCTGACGGGTCGCTTATATACGTGCTTTTGACGGGTCGCATCAAGACGTGTGTCTGTATATTATCTATAAATAGTGACCAAACATTTCGCTACTCATTTTTCTCCTCCGTCTCGGTCTTTTCGACCTTTTCAGCCTTCTTTTGGCGCCTCTTTAGCACATTGAGAGACTTGATGAGGTCGCGCTCGCCGTAGAGAATTATTGACGCCAGCGCCATTGCGACCGCAACGTTCTTGGACAGGTCGCGTATCGTAGTAACCGGCCCAACGTATACAACACCCGCCACAGCCGCCACGGCACTGGACAGCGCCATCCTGTCCGGGATCGCCGGCTTGAGCCACGTGTAAGGCTGGTCCAGCGCCAGAGAAGTGTGCGCGTTGTAGTACTTTTCAATCCATCGCACGGACCAGACAATTCGCAGTGACATGTTGATCATTAGAGCATAGAGCAGGCCGCGGGCTCCGAACGCAAACACGGGGCTGGCAATGAAAAAGTAAGCCGACACGGCAAACGAAACTGAAAACAGAATCATTGCGGATCCCTGCCGCTTGATGTCGGCAGCCGTGGCCACAGACTGCACAAAGGCCTCGAGCGCTCCATTGAAGGCCAAAAAAGGAATGTAGCATGTGTACGTCGCCAGAACAATGGGCGCGTCAGTCTGATACCAAATGGCCGATACCAGATACTTGAAAACGAATGGAGCGCACCCTGGCCCGAAAATTAATGCAAACATGCTAAAGTAGCTGTAGAGCCGTAGGGTGGTGGAAATGACGTAGACAGAGGTGTTGGCGTCCGTTGGTGAAAGTTCACTTGCCGATAACAACTTGGACAGAAAGTTTCGCAGCGTTTCCTCGATCGGCAGGAATATCAGCCGCGCAGCAAGGGAGCCATAGTTTGACACAAGCGCATAGCACCCCTGGTCAGGCACCGAAAGCAGCGTTGACATGAGCAGCTTGTCTCCTTCGCCAAGAATATGTTTGAAGAACGACTGCAGCCATAGCGAAAACACCAGTTGCTTAGTTTCCGGGTGGAAGTACACCTTATACCTCTCCTGCTCGACGGACACCGATGCCGGCACAAATAAGCTCACCTGCCGGTCCCTGTTGGTCTTGAACCCGTAGAGAATGTAAAGCCCACTTAGAACAGTCGCATATGCCAGCTGACCAAAGGCGAATGCTAAGATACTCGAGCCTGGGCGCGTTCGACCTGCAATAACGAAAATAACGGTGAGGAGACACTGGAGAGTTATAGCAATAGACTCGTAGGAAGCGCGTGTCTTGTACTCTAGCTGCAGCTGGGCCAGCACAAAACAAGGCTCCGATATGAGCTCAATGACGGAAGCGACCGCAAAGACTGCCACCGCTGTACCCATGTAGGGCTGGTAAGTCGCGCCCAGAGGGGAACCCGACACATAGTAGAGATATGACAGGACACCTGACAGAGGGATCCCCACCAGGAGAGGCACGAAGCCCATGTTGACGACCTGCTGTATTGTTCCCGAAATTGTTCCCTGCACGACACCTCCTTCGAAGCGGTAAATGTCTGGCTTCTTGTCAGCGAGCGTCTGTCGCTGGGTGGCTAGCCGGACGGCCTCTCGCGAAAAGTATAGAATGGTAGAAATCAAAAACTGAAACTGAGCATTGACGCCAAAGATAGTGGGGTCAACGAACCGCAACAGGATCTGGTTGAGCGAAAAGGTGATGATCTTACCAAAGAACTGGGCGCCAATTAGGAAGGTGGCGCCTGCTGCGATGGAGTTGGCTTTCAGTTTGTCGTCCTGATCAGGCAATTCATCTTCATTGTCGTTTTTGTCTTCGGAACTGGCGGATTCGTCCCCTGAGGACGCCGCCCGGCGGCGAATGACTTGAATAGGAGGAATCAGGACTTGTGAGGACCGCTTCCGTGAGTGCCGCCGATACACCGGCGTTGCCGGGGTCGGAGGCGCTAGATCTCTGGGAGGCGGCGCTAAACTGTGCTGTTCCGCCAGCGCTATATTTAACGACTTGACCTTCAAATGCCCCTGCCGCGGCCCGCTGGACTCCAATCCAGAGGGCTTTGTGACATTCCCAGGCGTACTATCACATAGACCGTTCATGGAGAGTTGTGCTCATAGAGAAGGAAATAAAGGAAAGTGATGGTAGCGAGTAAGATGAGATTAAGGGTTTGGGGTAATCAAACAGCCGGCGCGCGTACGTCGCACCGCCGCCTTGTGGAGCTCGTAATTTAGACAGTAAACGTAAACTTAATGCGGGCCTTCAAGGCCAGAAAAGAAGGCTAGCTAGCTAGGTTAGTATAATAAAACAGGCATAAAATCGTGACAATAACAACAATAAACAGTCAGTGTAACATAATAAATATTAGAATCCAGAATGTCTGGTTCTTCAATTCTTTTGAGAGTTTCTTCTCGTGTTTTCTCCCCTGGAGAATTGCATTATGGGGAGTGGGAATTAGGTTCGGATAGCACAGCCATTCCTGTCTAGGATTCTTCTCAGTGCCTGGCGGGCATCGTTGTCTTCGTCCAGGGTGAGGTCTTCCAACTCCAATGGCTCCAGATCTAGCTTTGGCTGAAGCTGGGTCCATTCTGGGAACAGGGACTCAATTGACATTCTTCTATCCAGATCGACACGTCTGTCGTCAAAATTGGATTTTCCAAACTCAAAGTAATCTGTCTTGCTCCGTGTCATTTGGACAGATGAGATGTTTGCGTATTTGGCAGTCTCCTGAATTTCGGCCCGGCCGACAGAGCTCACATTCAGGCTGACTCGTCGTCGGAACGGCGGAGCACTCAGCGGCCCGCTGTCCACTGAGCCGTGTCTTCTCAGGCGGATGGGTAGGCTGCTACCAGTCCGTCGCTCGCAAATAGGTCTTCGAACCGGCTCGCTAATAGCTTGGTGCGTGAGCTGATGAAGGGGTTCAGGCTCTGGGATGAAGTGGTCGAACGGCAGCCCCAGCGAGGTCACGGGCCGGGATGGCTCGCTGGTCGGGCTCAGCATGATGTCCTCAATGGGCGAGGAGAAGTCTGGGTACATGGGCGAGGACTGCACGATGGACGAGAAGGTTTTTGGCGTGTAGGGAATGTCTGGCGAGTCCTTGATGAAAATCATGCTGGGGTCGACGAGCCCATCGAAGGAAATGCCCAGGGCGCCAAAGTCATTGGGCGGGGTGAGAGATGGCGGGGGAAAGTGATGGAAGAGCGGGACAGCCCTGGTCGGCGGCGTCGTCGGCGTAGGTATCGGGGGACCGGCGGCTTTCGGTTCTGGCCGGGCAGCCGGCCCCAGAGGAAGCTGAAAGGAATATGAACACTGGGCGCTTAGAGAAGAGCCCACTGAGATGCAGGGTTTGGTGGTCATGGTCTGGGTGTCGATGGGGACCCGTTTTGGCGGTCTGCCACGTTTCCGTCGTGGTGGTTCCATGTTCCCGGGCACCGTTAGCTTAATCGGAGCGAAGCAAAGGTTACTTAGCGAGGTGGTGAGGTTACAATTGCGGTGCAACAACGTCACTGGCCTTATCACAGTCAAGCGGTACTGCTCTATGATCCTCTAATCTAGTGAGGGGTTGGTCTAGTAGAGATGAATGAATTTCTATCCAGACTTTATTGGTGTTGTCAGAACAGATGACCTAGCTGATCTGAGAGAGGTAGCCGTCCTGACGTAATGAGTGATGCAGTGGTTTATGCGTGCCGACAGATGCAAACAACGAAGAGTGAATGAGGGACGGTGGAGATGCTGATGCTGGCTTAGAGTGTCTACCTTATCCGGGACTATATACTGGCCTTATCGGAAAAGAAACGCCCGCTAGCTCTACTACTCCTTGGGCCAAAAGCAATGAAAATCATCGCATGCAAAGCTGGGCCTGAAACTGCGCGTTGTGTTTTGTTTTTTCAGCCAGGATGTTTTGATCGCTAGGCAGGGGTCCTTACAGTCACACAACACAGACCGTCAGTGGAGGCGTAAGGTTACGGGCCCGTGCAGTGCGGTGGCACGGCATATTCACTCCGCACCGGAAACCACACGGCCCTCAATTGCCTAGTATTAGTGCATGCAGCACGTATGCCAGGCTTTGGTGTTGGACGGCTGAACCGCCCCGGCTACTGATCGGGATATCGATCGATATAATACCCAACGCACCGAACACTGATCAATCGTAAGCGCACGGCCGTTCGATGACTCGCCGCTGAAACAATAGCCGGCTAACGGGCTTAGTGACTCGGAGTTAGCTAGTAGACCCTGATCCAGCATGTGAGAGCGGTCACTCCCGGGCGTCCCACGCACAAGCAGAGCACTGGCTAGTGCTGGTTAAGCCAATATAAGTGCAGCATGCAGCAGCAACTAGCAAAATCAATACGACGACGGTTGCGTGGCTCACTGATAACCATTATGTAGTTTGCTCTTGGATGTGGAGTACTGCCCATTACAGGTACCTGACATATCACGTGACCACGCCGAATGATACCCCGGCAGTTGATATACAAATAATGGGCGGGCAATTGACGTTTGTAGATTAAACGGGGTGTGCCGTGCTGCAGAGTTTCGAAAGAGTGTATTGGTCCAGACCAAGAGATGAGGCTACGTCATTTCCCGTCAATTAGACTTATGGAGACATGGACTGGCGGGTCTTTAATGTAATTGAGCTGATCTAAAGTCCATCAGCTATGCTAAAGATGGTGTATAAGCCACAAAGAGCACGCTTAAGGGCTAGTGATTTTCACCCACAATCCTATTGGCAAACTCTTCAAAGGTCTCGTCCCCGACCTGGTCCTCTAGACTGGGCTGGCAAAACACAGCCAAGGTATTCCGACACAGGCCCGGTAGGGCGGAACCTTTGACATAATGCGGAACCGCCTTGAACCTGCCCTTTGTGACGGTTTCCAGCGCCGCGCCCGTTTGAAACGCCAGTGCGTCGGGCGGGATACTAACTTTGACTGTCTCGCCCTTTCTGTTTTTGATGTAGAGGCCAGCCAACGGGTCCGGAGTCGCCTGCTTGTTGTCCTGGTCCAAAAACAGCGCGGAGGTGAGGCCGGTGAGGCAGGAATGATCAACGTGTTCGCCGCACCAATCGTCAGAGTCACCCTCTTTGTCCTTGGCGTCGTTCTTTGGAAAATAGTGCAGCAGCCTGGCTTTGGTCGTGTTTGAAGTCCGCACGATGCGCTCCAGATATCCCAGTTCGTGCGAATCAAGAGTGTCGGCCATGTACCTATCACATGCTTTGGCTACCTCCACGGCGACATCTATAATCAGCTGGCAGAGGGCCTTGACGTTGGGGGCAAACCTGAGCAGCTCTTCCGGCCACAGATTCCCCCCAACAAACTTCTTTACTTTGAGCTCGTCCCAGCTAGGGTCAGCCGGCTGGCCACCGTTGTAAAACTCAGCGCAGTTGATGTAGTATGAGCCCTTGAGGTTATCTGGCTGACCATTGGCTAGAACTTCCTTACCGCAGGACCAGCCAACAAGCCACAACACCTCAGGACACTCGAGCGCTTGGAGCCTCTCAGGGCCTAGCTGCGCCAGACGACTGGCCCCGCGTAAGACCTCCTCCCGTAGATCTATAAAGTTCGGCGGAAGGCCCTTGATGACTATGATGCCGAGCGACTCGGGGCCGAAGGCCTCGGGAAGCACATCATCGACTTTGCCTGCCACGAGGTCAGACAGCTGTACAATCACAGGCTGTGTGGACATGTTGACATGAGGGGTGAAGCCGCGAGTAGCCGTCGACGTGTAAGCAGTGTGACGTCTTGTATGCAGGGTGATGGATTCGGTACGACCCACTTACCAACAATATTGCAAGCACTGACAAGTACCTAATTTCAATTAGACGAGTGCAGGCGTATCATCACTACGGCGCGTCAGTGTGTACAGCAGCCAAGTAGTACCATGCGTGCCAGCTAATGCCGCATTGGGAAGTATAAGAGTTAACGTCATTGAGCGATGAAAGCGTAAACAATAACTTCAGTGAGCGATGAAAGCGTGGTAATTGAATCACCTTGGCGGCTGTTCTATTGTTAGCTGCAGGTGTGCAGCAATATACAGGAGATGCGCTGTGTCGCGGCGTAGGGTAAGTCTCTCTTCTCATTACTGAATACTCGAAACACTCAGTACACTCAGTATAGTACCTCAGTACAAAACTACAAAACTCCACAACCTCAGTACAGAACTCAGTACATCGCCACTCCGGAGTGCCCGGATAAGTTACTGCTAACGCTCTCCGCCCTCACGCCTCGACAACAGTGGGAAAGTCCAAAGCCGATATTGAACCACGTCGACTTGCCGCTCAGCCAATAAACCCTTTCCACGCCAATTGCTTCAACACCGTCGACCCATTGCGCCTTCGCTTCGTTCAGGCTCCCATGTACAAGGTAATCCCCGCCTTCTCGCTCCGCCTGAAGCTCCAGGACGGAATTCCTACCCAACAGTCAGCCGTCGGAGGCGTGTCGCTGGTCATTGTGCAAGGCGGCTCTGCTACGTCCAACGACCCGCGTTTCCCCATTGACGTCACCTTCCACACGGGGCACGACAACATCTCCTTCAATGCCGCTGGCGACGTAGCCAACCTCGATTGCAAAGTTTACGGCCAGCAGGGCCTTGGCGGTGGTGCTGTTGTCTTCAGTTACCACGGCGTGGTTCGAACTGAAGGCATTGTAAAACAAATTCTCGGAAATCGGGCTCCGGCCAAGATGGATTTTGACGACGGTTACGTCGCGTCAAACATCTACAAAGTCGACCTCAGCGGACCCGCCGAGAACAGCCTCGCCTGGCTCAAGCAGTACACTCTCGTCGGAAGAGGCAAGTTTGAGAGAGACGAGACGGGCCAGCTCTGGGTCACCCACGTCATCAATGTTCTAGAGTAATATGTCGGGCATCAAATATTTTTTAGCGAAATAATATCAGGCGTTTCACAGCGATTAGTTTAGCGAGTGTCGAATTCATACACTCGAACCGTCCGCACTCGCCTGATCTTAGCGTTAAGGCGGCGCCTAACGCCCGCTTATCTGAATGCATTGTTTCGTGGTTTTTGCAA
This sequence comes from Blastobotrys robertii, assembly GCA_030564385.1. Taxonomy (NCBI): domain Eukaryota; kingdom Fungi; phylum Ascomycota; class Dipodascomycetes; order Dipodascales; family Trichomonascaceae; genus Blastobotrys; species Blastobotrys robertii. The sequence continues at coordinate 766 of JAJLUQ010000077.1, read as the reverse complement.
TCTCAATGTATTCAGCAAATACATCACGGGTTAAGCGCAATTACCTGGCGGGCCTCAATTATGGCTGTCATATGCAGGGACGGCGATCAATAATAACACAAAGATATAATCACGTGAAGGAATCGATATAGGAGCTCGATCCGGTACCCGTTGTCTGAGCGCGAACTTGTTTGGTGTTGGATCTGTCCGTTTCCAGCGCAAAGGTCCAGTGTATGTGTCAAAACTAACCCTTTTTAACTTGGCTCCGAAAAAATAACCTCTTGGCTGCTACAAGGCTCGATCCGCATGAGCTGTGGTGTAGTCTTTTCCACAGATCCTGCCCATGACTGCCTGCCTGTCTGTTCCTAAGAACAATAGAGTCACGTGAGCATTCGTTTCTGGCAAACAATTCGTTGTACCGTGGTATTAGGAGCTGTAACCTCCCCGACGAGACAGTGCTATCTGAGACTATTGAGTTTGAGTCAAAGCTTTCTAGTATTAGTTCTAACATTCCTCGCTATTCCTTAAATTCGCTTCGAAGATGCTCAAACTACCCGATGCTCGAGAGCTCGCCTAAGCCTGGGCATACTTCTCTACAACCTTGTCAAACAAAGCAGCCTTCTCCTGCACATCCACGAGCGACGGATGTTCCTTATCGATCCTCTCTAGCGCGCTCTCGGTATCGGCATAATCTTTGCCGTTGACAATCAGATATGAGATGTAGTTGGCCAGGAGGTTTGGGTCCTCGCCCAGCCTCTGAGCCTGCTCGATGGCCTCCTGAAGCAGA
>JAJLUQ010000076.1:0-55546 GCA_030564385.1 Blastobotrys robertii | reverse complement strand
ACATAGATAGTGTCTCTGGCCGAGGGCTTAACTAGACAATAAATGATTATTATTATAACTTTTGCCCGGTTTTTGACCCGAGTATGGTCTTATCTCGCGAATTTCGTGGATTTCGGAGAGTAACGGTGGCTGGGTTTGTAACAGGCGTTTCTGGCGCCGGGATATACGACATGCGTGACTTTACAGCTCAGCGCCACACTTGAAAAACAGCTGACAGGGCCTCGAAACAGGATACTAGGTGGGGCTTCAATATCGTCAGCTAGTGTTGCACGGCGCGATCAAGACAGGTCGATACAGGATTGATATAGGTCAGAAACCGGCCACACTATCACATGCCCACGTGTAATTTTCAGTTTGCTTGAGTTCTGGGCTGTGCTCGGATCGAGCGCATCGGTCCTTCATTTATGGACGCAAATTCCTCGTGTTTTTGCCACAAGGTTTATGTAATTCTTCTCACTCGATGGCCGGCGCGGATGTGCTGATCTAAATCCGACTGGTCCTATATATACATTCACCACCAAACCTGCGTCCAGATAGCATCAAATAGCATCAAAAATGTAACTTACGTTACGCGTTGCACAATGGCTAGACCGGATAGTCTGATCTTCCGACAATCAAACGGGCTAGATGCGTCTCACCTCGGGTTGCCGTGGAGAAATTGGCAACTCAATAATAGAATTCCAAGACAATCTCCGCTTTGCCGTTCCACGCGAAATGCGCCTAGCGGGACGGTACGTCAATATATGATAGACTGTATGCATTAGCGCACTAAGCGTTGGATTCCGGGTCGTCGTTGATCCACGGCGAGCCCGCGTAATGTGCAAATGCTGGTGCTAGACAAACCTCAGTGAAACACCACTCGATATTCGGATGGCGGATCGAGAAACCTTATCGTTCCGGTAAGCTGGTTTTCCGGTCTCTTTGGGTCCGATAATCTACACCCGACTGTATATAGATTCGTCGCTCTATCGATGATTAATATAGCGCCGCCGCGGTAATCTCTAGGGCCACTTCAAGCTAGTGTGGAGTGCGTGACAGCTTAAGTTGCGACACGGCAGCCGAGGTCTAAAGAGCAGAATAAGCTACATGCAAGGCCACAGACACACGCTAGAGCTGTTTTACCAAAGTGGAGAATCTTTCCGGGGACAGCACAAGTGAGTTTGTGGACTGCAGAGGCCAACAGAAACGTTGTGATGCAAGGGTGTAGACTTTCCTATTTGTTGTAGCAAAACCTCAGCAGTGTACCATATCCTAGCTCAGCAGTCGATCACCCAGTTAGAGCTTACCTCGCTCGGTCCTGCAAGGGCGAAACCGTCGCTGCAGATAACGATATTGCAAATTGCAGGCGGACACATCACGTAAGAGATCGCGTCTATTTTTGCGAGATGGAAACCCTACCATATTCGGGGCGTCGCACATCTCGATCTTATAAAACGTGACGGCTCGTCCATGACCACCAATGAACATAGCAGAGCCGGGGTTGAGAGACCGCCGGTTCTACACCGACCAACATGGGTATATGGCCGCCGTTGACAGTGACTATATCGTTCTGGCACAACGCTTTCAAGCCGACACAAACATATCACATGCGGAGTTCCGCCTCGTCTATGCCTGGATACTCCTCAAGTACCAGCTTTATGTGAAGAACGCTGTGGCTGTTCCAAGCCAACTCGAGAGAGAGTTCCATGCATTTTTTGAGCGCGAAGTCTCCGCAGTTCCCGTCACGGAGACTGTTGCCAGCTACCTCAAGGACTACGGCGTCCTCACAACCAGGAATAACATTAAACTGTACCCAGACGTCGTCCTGCCTCGCACGCGGCGAGACGACTTAGAACACCAGGAGGATGGTTCGGTTGCGGGAACGCCCTCCGAAGAGTGGGAGTCATCTGTCGTCTCGTTTCAACACCTGGCTGACATTATTGACTTTCAGAATCAATCTCTGGACAACGATGCCAAGGAAAACTTTGACCCAGTTGTTCCTGGAGGCAAGCCATCGCCGAGGCCGCTGCATTTTGAAAGATTTCAGGCTCGCTTGGGCCGGACACCCGCACAGGTGAGCGAGGAGGTTGGCAAGGCGGTGTTCTTTGACCGTCAGCTGCTTGAAGACTATCTTCAGTATGTCAACAGTGACCGATTTATGAATAATGCGATCATGAGGTCGTTCCCTGCTGACGTTCGCGGAAGCCTGTCTCAGCTAGTGGTGTATATTCCAAGACACAGCGAGAGTGAAGTGCAGCGATATGAGCAGGACTTCACACATTTTCAGGAGGCACCGGCTGACAGTATTGCTCGTGGCCAGCTATTCAAGTTCCAAAAATATTTGCCTAGGGCAGCGGATCACTTCAATCACGCGATCGAAAGCAGTAGCCCCCTGTCCCACTGTTCTATCCCCATACCGCCTTTTTGACCTGGTACTCTAGAATATTTAGGAAACCGGTCTCTGACTTGGCCTGAGCCAGTCCGCAGATTTCCTGTTCAACCCGCTGCGCGTACTTGCACGTTTGTTCAAGCGCCTCTGTAATCTCAGTCTTTTCCTCACATTGTAAGATTGGCACCTTGAATGCAATCGAAAATTCCTTTTGCTCTTCTATGGCGGGAGATTGCGGTCTGGAGGGCGTAGGCGTGCCCATTGGTGACGCTCTTTTCGCAAACAAATCAGACGCTCTCGCAAGTTCGCCTTTGCCTTTGAGAATAAAGCCCGCGTTCCGCGTGGGGTCCTGTGAAACGGTTGATAATGTCTCGCTGAAGTAGACACCCGTTTGAATATCCGTTATGGAGGCGGCTGGAATACGGTTGTAGTCTGTAACTTTTTCCGACTTCAAGTCAAACCGACACACGTACACAGCGGCATCTGTTACCAGCAAAATAATGTCTTGCAGCCCGACAGCCTTGACAGTGTTGACTTGCGGAGGGCTCAGTAACCACCAACCACCCAGAACAGACTCCTGATCAGAAACGGCGATGTTCGAAGCAATTTCAATCGCGCTGTTTCGAATTGAGTCTAAACTCACAGCAGGGTCAGAACTTTGGAGGTTCTCTTCAAACTCAAGAAATATCTTCTCGTCAGCATTACCCAGGATATAGTCCAGCACGGCCTGTGTGAAAAAGTCTGTCACCATGCCGTAGTAGTACCGGGATAAGGTCAGGAACGCATCCGTGAGGACGCCTCGGTAGTTTCGTTTCTTGGTCCGCGTGAAGTCTCCCTTCAAGGCATTGGTGTTGGAGTATTGCTTTGAAATGGCGTCACCATTATCGGCCCACATGATGTTGAACGCCGTTTCAAAGTTGTTGCCAACTATCGACAAGTTCAACGACTCGAATTGCATCTCGAGCACTTTTTTGGCGCAACAGCTCTGAACAACGTTGGTACGGTCAAGGCAGTCGATACAGTTGACTCTGAAAATTCCACTCTGTTCTCTTTCAGCACCAGTCCATCCAAACTGCTTGAGCTTGTCGCTCACCAGCTCGGAGTCAAAGAGCTCAACGACTTTATCAAATCTCATGCCCTTGCACACTCGGTGGAAATCAAACCACTCGAATGGCACTTCATTCTTGGTGGCCAGTTGCTCGTACGCCTCGCCGACTATGAATTCCCTGCTTGGGGCTTTCTCCACCAGCGAAATGCACAAAACGTCGCCCTTGTACGCCTCTTTCAGCTGAACAAAGTGCTCGTTAAACACCTTGTCCGTTTCTTCTGCTGAACGGACCAGTTTCGGCTTGGGTGAAAGCTTAAACGGACTCTGTGAAAAGTACACGGGCATCGAGCCCCGAACCTGCGTGTAGCTGCACACGTCATTGCCGGCAAACAAAATCTGCTCCGTCTCCACAAAGTTTGCCGTGTTGGCTTTGTCGTCTATGCCTCTTCGGAGGTACCGCACGCCTGGTCTGTTTGTGCTTCGGCGGGAAATCAGGAGGATCTGGCCATGGACGGCATTCTCCCCTGCCTTTGGCTCGATGGTCTTTGCGACGGTTTCTGGAGACAAAGCAACCGGAACAGCCTCCACGAACCCTTGAACCAGGGGAATGGATAACCAAGCGGGAAAGTCCTTGGATAAATGATGATTAAACACAAACTGACTTCGTGGCTTGAAGGCAGTCGTCTGCGGGTCACCAAGTCCAGGTACCAACAGCGGCAAGCCCTGCTGCGTGAGGTCAAGGTCGTAGGAGAAGTAAAATGACTTGGAGGCAAGCAATGCCACTAAACACTTCAGAACCTTGGGTAGGAGACTGAAGCCGGCCGTGGTATCATTCTTCTTGAGCCAATTCGACAGAACCAGCCGTGCAGTAGGCGGTTTCTTCAACATGACATCTTCAACAATGCTGGGGTTGTTCTCCAAGTCGAATTCCGCCTCACTAGCAACCTCATCTTCCTCTTCCTCCTCGTGCTTTCCTATCTCCGCCAGAGCCTGTATCGCTTCGTCCACTTGCAGGGGAATAACCGCCACCTTGCTGATACAGTAGATATCCTTGTCGCGAACTGTCGCCACTAGCTTTCGTTCTGTTATCACCACCAGGTATCCGGGCCCGGCTCGGACCTGGCCTATAACCCCGTGGACCTTGACCCTGTGTGTTTCGCCTCTTGCATCGCCCCCCAGGGGAACCTTGTAGCGAAGTTTAGCGCCCGTGGTTAACACCTTGTTAGTATATTCCGGGAAAATAGACGTACCAGGCCATCTCGTTGATAAGCAATGTCGACCGTTTTAGACATGTCGCATGTTGTGTTCCAGGGGACTTAAATACGATTCAGCCGCTCGCCGCATGCCGGCCTATCTGGGACGAGTGCATGAGCGACTACCGTATGGTGTGCCCTGCGGTAGACGAGCTCCGCGAACCCTCAACTAAAGAGCTATGCGGTGAGACTTGGTGAGTTTGTAAAGAGCACCTGTATGCGCAGCCTGATCAGCATGACATCAGGCTATGCAACGCCGCTGTACTGTCATCAAATCATTGCAACCTTTATATCTACTTAGACCTATAAATGCACGCTAGCCCACTGCCTAATTGGAGAATTCGAATGGCTCCACCAGCATACTGGAAAAGCTCTGGAGCGACTCGGTGCCTCGGACTTCGTTCAGCAGCTGAGGGATTCGCACAACGTGGAAGTCCTCGTACAGTTCTAGAATCTGCTCGAGATACTTTTGCTGCATCTTGTATCGGGCGTTGCACTGCTCGCACTCGGAGTTCTTCTTGGGGTTCAGGAGCTGGTTGACGACGATGCAGTGGGTGTCGATGCCGTAGGAGGTGAGCTCCTGGACCATTCGCTCGGTCTCGTAAAGGGACAGGAATTCTGCGATGCAAACGCAAACGAATCTAGGTTAGTTCTGAGCAGTCCGAGCCAGTCTTCGCGAAGAGAGGTACCAAATAAACCTCCCCGCTGGCACTCTACGCTGCGGGTCACGGCCCCTGAAACTTACGTAGTCATATCCGGGTTCTGGAACTGGTTGTTGACCTCCGCGATGGTCTCTCTCGTCGAGGCCATCTTGCTCAGCATATCCTCCTGCTTTCCACTACCACCCATCAGCGACCCCAGCATTGGACCAAACTTGTTTGAAATCTCACTCAGCTTGCCCAGTGCTTTCTCAAGAATCGTGGGGAACTGAAGGAACCTCAGAGTGTGTCCAGTAGGCGCCGTGTCAAAGACAATGACATCGTACGACTGGGCCTTAACCTGCTTGAGCACCTCGGCAAAACTCAGAGCCTCGTCGACACCGGGGATAGAGAAAGCAATGTCTTGCATCATGTTGTTCAGTCCCTGGTCGCCGGATTGCTCCAAAAACTCCTGGATGGAGCCAGTGGGGTCAATCTCCATAGCATGCAGGTTGGGAATGCCCTCGACTGCTCGGGCGTCCTTGCCGAACTTCTGGCCAAAGGCGTCAGACAGGTTGTGGGCTGGATCAGTGGAGATCAGGAGGACGCTCTCTCGGTGCTTGGCCAGCTGGACAGCAAGCGAACTCGAAGTGGTGGTCTTACCGACACCACCCTTACCGCCGACAAAGATCCATTTGAGAGTCTTCTGTTCCAGGACGTTTCTAAGGCTGGGTTCAAGTGGTTCTTCCATATTATAGTGGTGAGCGGCTAGCGATATCGTTCCAGTGTGGCGCGCTGGGACTAAGCCACTAGAGGTTTCTTTTAAAGGTTTCTTCCAGAGGTTTCTGAGAGTTTCTCCGGGCCAGTTACTGCATACAACTGAGTGCGATGTAGTGTATTGCTAGAGTGATTTACAGGATGATACTGAAGGTTCTAGGTATTGGCTACAGTGGAGGATTGTCGGCGTACAAATCAAGGCGATGTTCAGTCCTTAGGCTCAATTAAATTTTTCACAGTTAAATTACCTTGCTGAAGTCATCCTTAATTCATCAATCAAAGCTGAGAGCGCTGAATTATATGGTTATTATTTGCAACATTTGACCATCAGAGCTGCCTGGAACACCGTGAAGTGAACTCACTGGGACAATAGGGTTAGGGCCAGGAAAACGGAATCCCCACAACTCCTAATCGGACGAAGGGAGTAAAATTAATGCTTTGAGTGCATAACGTTTCGTCGACACTCCTGCATGGATTTCGTTTGAGCGGATTCCACAGCAAGGATTATGGGGTCGAAAATAGCGCGAAAATTTTTCCTTTTGTCCGCGCGTCCGGACTTCCGCAACTGTAGCAGATTATGGACTCAAATAACAGAGAATAGAATATCTAGGGTCTTCTGATAATGATAGAGTAGTATAGTAGTAGTCGGCAGACCACTCTTCTGGCACTGGCTAACACCAGTGCTCGGCTGGTGTTACACTCGTGACATCATGCCGCCGGATCCGACCGCGCTCACCCAATCGTGCCACAAGAAAAATCCCAACCTCACAAACACCTGAATCTAGGTTACACCTGATTTGAGTGATGCTTAGAGCTCTGAATAGTTCGTCGAGGCGGTGCCTGGTCGGCGGTGCCGCTAAACTGCGGCCCGCCTCCCGGGCCCTGCCCGCTTTGAAGCGTGTTTATTCTGTGAGTACCGCGTACTCGCGTAAGCGAGATGGAATCTGGGGTGCCAGCAAGGGAATGGCGTGAAGTTGATTGCTGCGGAGTGATTCGGCTTGGATTATAATCAAGGAGCTGTTGCAGTTTCTGCTGTGGATGCACAGATATACGGTATTGGATGTCGGCAGGAAGAGCTGCGAGTGATTTGATTCATACAGAACAGCAACACTCGAATTGTCTTGATTGCACACGCAACTCAATGCAATATTTACCTGCTGTGACGCAGTCGTCCGGATGAATTTCACAGCGTCGAGGCCAGCTCACGTCGGATCGCCGCCGCTTTAAGGGCTATTGGGCTCCCTGAATGATACAGGTGGCTACTGAGAAGTGCGGCATTCGCAGCTCGCAGCCCTCTTGTCCCTCGCAGCTCGCAGTCCTATGACCCTCTCAGCTCACAGCCCTCATGTCCCTCGCCCCTCGTAGCTCCCTTCGGTCGCTACTCGGTCGTACGGTCGCACGGTCGCACGGTCGCACGGTCACTAACTTAGGACGATGTCTTCATGTCTTCTCAAAACGCCAACTACATTGATGAGATGTACTCTGCCTGGCGAGAGGATCCCGCTAGCGTCCACGTCTCGTGGCAGGCTTACTTCAAGAACATGGAGTCCGACCGACCAGCCTCTGAGGCCTACGTTGCTCCACCAACCATCGTTCCCACTCCATCAGGCGGCGTTGCTAGCGTTGTTCCTGGTAAGAGCACTACTGGAAATGGAATTATCAACCACTTGAAAGTCCAGCTCTTGGTCCGTGCCTACCAGGTGCGAGGTCACGTCAAGGCTAAGGTGGACCCACTCGGCATCGGCTTCGGTTCTTCCTCTCAAGACGTGCCCAAGGAGCTTACCCTGGAGCACTACGGCTTCACCAATGCTGACCTCAAACAAGAGATCAACCTGGGTCCAGGTATCCTTCCACACTTTGCCCACAATGGCGTCAACAAGATGACCCTGGGCGAGATCATTGAGGCCTGCGAGAAGATCTACTCCGGTGCTTACGGTGTCGAGTACGTTCACATCCCCAGCCGAACTCAGTGCGACTGGCTGCGTGAGCGTATCGAGGTTCCACAGCCATTCAAGTACTCTGTCGACGACAAGCGACGAATTCTGGACCGACTCATCTGGGCCACCTCCTTCGAGTTGTTCCTGGCCTCCAAGTTCCCCAATGACAAGCGATTCGGTCTTGAGGGTGCTGAGACTATGGTCCCCGGTATGAAGTCCCTGATTGACCGATCCGTCGACTTGGGTATCGAGGACATCGTCATTGGTATGCCACACCGAGGCCGATTGAACATGCTGTCCAACGTCATCCGAAAGCCAAACGAGTCCATCTTTTCTGAGTTCACTGGTTCTGCTTCCTTCGACGAGGGCAGCGGTGACGTCAAGTACCACCTGGGCGCCAATTACCAGCGACCAACTCCATCTGGAAAGAAGGTGAATCTGTCTCTGGTTGCCAACCCATCGCACTTGGAGGCCGAGGACCCAGTTGTCCTGGGTAAGACCCGAGCCATTCAGCACTACAAGGGTGATGAAGGTGTCTACGACAAGGCTATGGGTATCTTGCTACATGGTGATGCCGCTTTCGCTGGTCAGGGTGTTGTCTACGAAACTATCGGTTTCCACTCCTTGCCATCGTACTCTACTGGTGGTACCGTTCACATTATCGTCAACAATCAGATTGGTTTCACCACTGATCCACGATTCTCGCGATCCACTCTTTACCCATCCGACATCGCCAAGGCCATTGACGCTCCAATCTTTCACGTCAACGGTGACGATATCGAGGCCGTCACCTTCATCTTCAACTTAGCTGCCGAGTGGAGAGCTACCTTCAAGACCGATGTCATCATCGATATTGTGTGCTACCGTAAGTATGGCCACAACGAGACTGATCAGCCCTCCTTCACTCAACCACTCATGTACCAGAAGATTGCCAACAAGGACAACTCCCTCAACATGTATGCCGAGAAGCTCATCCAGGAGGGCACCTTCACCAAGGAGGACATTGAGGAACACAAGAAGTGGGTCTGGCAACTACTTGAGGAGACCTTCTCCCGATCCAAGGACTACAAGCCAACCCAGCGAGAGTGGCTTGCTTCTGCCTGGGACAACTTCAAGACTCCAAAAGAGCTGGCTACCGAGATTCTGCCACATCTGCCCACCGCCCTTGAGGAGTCCACTCTGAAGAACATCGGAAAGGTCGTCTCTACTACCCCAGAGGGCTTCAACGTTCACCGAAACCTGAAGCGAATTCTGGGAACTCGACTCAAGACCGTCGAGGAGGGTGAGGGTATCGACTGGGCCACCGCCGAGGCTCTTGCCTTCGGTTCCCTGGTTGGCGAGAAGTACCACGTCCGACTTTCCGGCCAGGATGTCGAGCGAGGCACCTTCTCTCAGCGACACGCCGTCCTGCACGACCAGGAGTCCGAGAAGACCTACATTCCTCTGCAGCACCTCGACCCCGAGCAGGGTAAGTTCGCCATCTCCAACTCTTCTCTGTCTGAGTACGGCTGCATGGGTTTTGAGTACGGTTACTCTCTGACCTCCCCAGACGCTCTTGTCATCTGGGAGGCCCAGTTCGGTGACTTCGCCAACACTGCCCAGGTCATCATTGACCAGTTCATCGCCTCTGGTGAGTCAAAGTGGTCTCAGCGATCCGGTCTGGTTCTGTCTCTGCCACACGGTTATGACGGACAGGGACCAGAGCACTCCTCCGGCCGACTGGAACGATACCTGCAGCTCGGTAACGAGGACCCACGAAAGTTCCCAACCGAGGACAAGCTGCAGCGACAGCACCAGGATGCCAACATTCAGATTGCCTACCCAACCACTCCATCCAACTTGTTCCACCTGCTGCGACGACAGATGCACCGAGCTTTCCGAAAGCCACTGATTCTGTTCTTCTCCAAGTCTCTGCTGCGACACCCATTGGCGCGATCCTCGCTCAGCGAGTTTACTGGCGAGTCTCACTTCCAGTGGATCGTCGAGGACCCAGAGCTGGGCCGAAGTATCGGAACCAGGGACGAGATCAAGAGAGTCATCCTGTGTTCTGGCCAGGTCTTCACTGCCCTGCACAAGACCCGAGCTTCCAACTCCATTAAGGACACTGCCATCATTCGAGTTGAGCAGCTGCATCCATTCCCATTCGCGCAAGTCCGAGACGCCCTCAACAGCTACAAGAACCTGGAGGACATTGTCTGGTGTCAGGAAGAGCCACTCAACGCCGGTGCCTGGTCTTTCGTCTCCCCACGACTTCGAACCACCCTCAAGGCTACTGACCACAGCAACCTCGAGGCTCGATACGCCGGACGAGAGCCATCCGCTTCCGTCGCCGCTGGTACTAAGAAGGCCCACACTGCCGAGGAGGAGAGCTTCGTTCGAGATGCCCTGGCCCTGTAACCTGAGCATAGCCACAGTTACACTTGCTTAGATTTCAGAAATGTCCAGAAAAGTTCAAGCACGTGACCACACACGTGACTTATCCGGTGGGAGACACTGGGAGTAGATTAGTATATAACCGTAATTCCTAATTGATGGGACAATGTTGATTGAAGATTCCTATGTTGATGTGAAAACGAGCTATGGTACCACAAACCGGCTTTTTGTGTACCATCCAAAGGTTGATGGTTATCCGAAGGCGCGGTTCCCAGCTGTGATTGTCCACTCGGAGATCTATCAGGGTAAGTGTCAGAGCAAAGAGCCAGTAGGAGGGCAAGATGGGGCAGTTAGTGGGGCATAGCGGGGGAAGGCGAGAGAAAAGGCCATTTGTCAATTGGCAGCTCGGCATTGGCGATTGAAGCATTAGGATCAGTTGCTACGGAAGAAATGAGTACGGCTCCAGCGAAACAATCGCTAACAAGTCACCGGGCCCGTTGCACGATTCGCACGACAGATTGCGGGCCATGGATTCATCGTTGTGGCCCCATCTGTCTACCATAACTTTGTTGGGCCCGAAGCCCTTGCCTACGACGGCCCTGGAACCGACCTCGGCAACAAGTACAAGGCTGAGAAGCCTCTCAAGTCTTACGACGAAGACAATCGTCTCGCCATTGACTACCTCAAGTCCCTGGAGACATGCACTGGACGCATTGGCGCTACCGGAATGTGTCTAGGCGGCCATTTGGCCCTGCGGGCCGCTCTACAGGAGGAGGTTCTTGCTGCCGTTACATATTTTGCTACGGACGTTCACTCTAGCACGCTGGGCGTTGCTGCCTCTGAGAGTGAGCACTCGTTGGCTCGACTGGGTGACATTAAAGGCGAAATTTTGACCATTTTCGGCACCAGCGACCCACACGTGCCACCAGCAGGACGAGACACCATCAGAAAGGCCCTGAGGGACGCCAAAGTCAACTTTTCGTTCTTTGAGGTCGCAAAGGCCCAGCACGCTTTCATTCGTGACGAGAGCTCCAAGGGACGATATGATCCTGCGGTCACGGGAGTCTGCTTCACGCTGTTGCTGGAGCTCTTCAATCGAGCTCTAAAGCTTGATCTCGGCCCTTCCGGTACCGCGTCCGTGCCCGATATGGTTTGTTAGAGAAATAGCTTAACATGTTTGTGGCTTAATATTTAAACAGCAGGTTTGGGCCGCATGCTGTGAGGCGGACTCCCAACGCGCCACGCGCTAGAAGTGAAAAATTGTGTAGCATCATCACTATCGATAAAAATGAGGCCGATTGTTATGTGAGTAGACGCTGCAAAAGAGCGAGCTAATTCAGGAAAGGTCATGAAAGACCTCTGACTCAGTTGAAGTTCAATGCCGAGGGTGACTTGATTTTCTCCACCGCTCGAGACAAGGTCGTTTCTGTGTGGTACTCTCACAACGGTGAACGACTGGGAACTCTAGAAGGACACGGTGGTGCCATCCTGTCTGTAGATGTCAGCCAGGACAGTTCTGTTGCCATTACTGGTGCCGCCGACAACTCTATTCGACTGTGGGATGTTCAGACCGGAAAGCAGCTTTACATCTGGGAGACCAAGGCTTCCAGTAGGCGTGTTGAGTTTGCCCCAGATCAGTCCAGGTTTTTGGTTGTCACTGAAGAGCATATGGGCCAGCGAGGAAGCATAACCATCTACCCAGTCAGCATTGGAGGTCAGCAGAAGCAGGAGCCTTTGGTTGTTATTGCTAACCCCCAGGGCGAGTCCAAGGTGACCTTCGCCGGCTGGGCCTACGACAATACTCACATTGTTGCTGGTCACGCCAATGGATCTGTTTCTAGATACGACGCCGCTACCGGTAAACAGCTACAAAACGAAAAGGCCCATGAAGGACCAGTAACCGACCTGCAGCTTTCCAAGGACAAAACCTACTTTATCACCTCTTCCAAGGACAAGTCCGCCAAGCTATTCTTGGTCGACACCCTGGAGAACATCAAGACTTATTCCTCTGATGCCCCAATCAACACTGCCTCTATTACCCCGGTGAAGGATTTCGTCATCATTGGTGGTGGTCAGGAAGCTCGAGATGTCACAACCACCGGCTCCCGAGAGGGTAAGTTCCAGGCTCGATTCTTCCACAAGCTGTTTGAGGACGATATCGGCGTCGTCAAGGGCCATTTTGGTCCCATCAACACCATCGTGGTCCACCCACGAGGTACCTGTTACGCCAGTGGTGCCGAAGACGGTTACATTCGAGTTCACCACTTTGAGAAGCAGTACTTTGACTTCATGTACGAGGTGGAGAGACACTAGCTTGCCCGAGCGCAGTGACTGGCACTTTGACCCCCCAGAGTGAAGGCGAGCGAAACCTAGCGCTGACTGGAGCTTGACTAGACAATAGCCAACTCTGAGCTAGTCTTAGCCACGGCGACGACTGAAGAACCTGTCTGAATCGCAAGCAGAAGAGATAATGGCTGCACTCAGACCGGCATCTGGTACGGTTGACGAAAAGTTACGTAGTAGCATAGAAATTGATTGATTTATTCACCTGGAGCCTGATGCAAGTCAGGTTCCAAAGGATGGTAGCATGAACCGAGTAGTGACTTGTGTGTGGCATGGCCGTTCTTGAGGGTTATGGAGTCATTATTACACTACTGCACATTCTATCGCTCACTGTCGCTATACACTAGCACTTCGTCGTCCAGATTCTCCCTGAAGTGGCTCCTGGTGTCGTCCTTTCGCTCGACAATGGAAAATCCCCGCGGCACTTTCCTCGCCTGGCTCGGTGTCAGAATCGACGACTGAAACGAAAAATGCGAGTGCGCGTCTTCTTCGTCGTCTCGAACAAACGTCAGGGGCCGGACTAGCGTGAACCCGGGATTGGTCAACGCCGGCGGAGTATACTCCCGGTCAGGCCGCGGCGGCGTCGGCGGCGTCAACCCCCGCTCCTGACGTGGTGGTGTCGCCACGTACGGCGGCCTGTTTGCCCGTCTTGGCGGCGGAACTAGCGTCTCCTCGTCGGCCTCCGCCCTTCGCCAGCGTGACTGAACCTCTGCCTGTCTCCGCTCCTCGCGCTGCTGCTCCTGCTGCTGCTCCTCCATTTTCCGGCGCTCCTTCTCCTCTTCCTCCTCGGAAAGCCGGCGCGAAAACTGCAGCGCAGCGAAGGTCCCGTCGTCGTAATCGGGGATCCGGAACGAAGCGTAGTCGTTGTCGGGAAACTGCGGCTGGAACGTCTCATCGTACGTGACATCACCGGCGGCGTCGGCGTCGGCTTCTGTCGGGAACTGGTCGGCGGGTGTTGATGTGCGATCCAGGCCTATTGGTATGTCGTAGGCGGACGGGTCTCTTCGGTGCACGTGGCGAGCGCTGCGGACTGACGTTTCGTAGGGACGAGCAGAGCGCATTGAAGGCTCGTAGCGGAATAACGACAGAGAGGACGGGGATGCTAGGCTGGGAAGCTGTGGCGCTGTGGCGGAGACTGACTGTGGTCGTTCGGGCTCGGGCTCGCGGTCACCTGGTGCTTCTGGGAATTCGCTGACGAAACTGGGCGAGCCAACTGCAGTGTTGGATGCGATGGAACGTGCAGTTCCAACCGAACCTGCGTTTGCCTCAGAAACCTCAGAAACCTGGCGCGAGTGACCCGGTGAGACCTGACTGCCTTGAGAGCCCGCCCTCTTTCCAAAACGAAACAATTTTCTAGAGATGCGGCTCTTCTTTGGCTCAAAATTATCCGTTTTGTCTGTGCCGTCTGTAACCTGAGGACTACCTGGATAGGAAGTGGCAGCCTGGCTTTTAGGGCTGGTCGGGGTTCCTGGTAACGGCTCCAAGTCCTTTGAGTATATCATGTTCATGGGCACATGAGACTCGCGCTGCCTTTTGTAGACCTCGTGGCCGTTTTTCTGGCGTCGGCTTCCAGAGCGCGAGAACTCTGAGGGCGACCTCGTCAGATTTGAGTACGCAGAGTGCGTGTCGCTCTCGTGTAGCTCAAACGCCAGTGTTGATCTAGGTGGTGACGTTGAAGTGACTGGAGGCTGGAACCGGGTAGACATGACTGGGGTGGGGGCGATGGATGGCGACGAAGCAATATCTTCTTCGGGCTCCTCGCGTTCTATTATTGTTGGAGGCCGCTCTATCATCGTTTGCGGCCTCTGCAGGGAGGGTATATCTATTCGTGGTGGTGTTTTCGGGAGGGATTTGTGTGACTCAGAGCTCCTATAGTGGTCAGATCTCTCACGGGATTTTTCCGAGAGCCGCGACTTTTCCGTCACCTGTGACGTCCGCTCAGAAACAATGTCGCCGTCCGATGTGTATCGGTATGCTATCAGCCCTGTGTCTGTGTTGAGCATCGGAAGCGATATCCGGTGTTGCTTCCGGCCAAGAAAAGACATGAAGCTGGGCCTGGGGGGCTTCTCTTCCTGGTTCTGCGCTATCGGCGTGGATTTCTGGCGCGGTGTGTCATAGTATATGTGGGAGTTGCGACGGTCGCCAGGGCTCGGTATGCTTTCTAGATGGCGCTGCGAATGGCTATGCGATTGCCCGGGCCGACCGTGCCCCGACTCTGCCAGCCTCTGAGCATGCGGCCTGTCTGCCCGGGTGGGGATCGCGGTGAACTGGCTGGTGGGTCGATGGCTCTTGCTGGAGGACCGCGGGCCAATCACGGGATTTGTATACACATGAGCAGGCAACGGTCGCGCAGGCCGCTGCGGTGGAGGCTGCGCTTGGGCATATATGTCGTCGTCCGCGAGAGCTAGCTTGGCTTTTTGTTTCGCCTTTTCGTTTTTGCGCTTCGGCCGCCAATAGAAGCAGAAGATCGCCAGTATCACCAGCACTATCAGGCCCGCTAGACCGCCAAACACGCCGCCGAGTATCTTTGAGTTGAGGCCACTTATCTTTGCGGTCTCGCTGGACGTAGGCGTGGGAGTGGCTGTCGGTGTGGGCGCCATGGACGTCGTCTGGTCAACACAGTACACCTCTGGACAGGAGGCACAGGTTTGGATGGAAAGCACGCAGACTTGGCCAGAAGGACAGGGTATACACTCAGGGATGTTTGTGCATTGAACACACGAGTCGTTAGTCTGTCGCTTCGCCAGAAGGGGCACGAGGTCGTTCAGGGCCATGGCCACACTTATAGGAGTTGGCGTGGTGAAATATGGTTTGCCTGTGCATGGAAATTACTGTCCGGGGCCGCGATGGCTTTGTGCTGAGGTGGTGCTGTTTAATTAGTTAATTTCACATTAATAGTGCAAGTAAATAATACCGCCCAATGCGACACCTGCGCCGGAACCCAGTTCAACTTCTTGAGCCCCAAAACAGGCCTACTTCCGCTGGTGTCTTCATTCTTTGTGTTGCTGAACGCTCGCTCTCTGTCTTATAGCACTAAGCCTTACCCCTGTCGCTGCAGCAAAGTGAGAAATTGCGCCCGAGTGAGGCGGCGGTAGGTCTCATTCACAACGTTAGCGAGAGTAGCGTCACTTTGAACTGCAATAGCAGCTGAGGTTGAGATTGTTCGGACATGGCGAGATCCACATACTATACTTCGCTTATCATCAACATCGCGAACATTGTATACGACAATCGCGAATATCAAGGCTGGTAAGGTGATCACGTGAATCTTGATCAGCACATGCTACGTGGAGCCTACTAGACATTGTATACCCCTCGGTGGTACTCGGTCTTATCCAGTCATGTCATCGCACTGTCGCAAGATGCATTCATATACAGTCATAATAAATAGTTAGTCCTAATCCGTTATCGTATGCTTTCATATGCCATTTTCCATCCGGCCCGCCGGCATTAGTCCTTGACGAGGATTTCTCAGCTCACGCACGTGGCCAGGCGTGAGTCTTGGTGGGTATTGACTCGTGATAAGTCCGGTAGGTGTTCAGCGAGTATTTCAGAGGTTTCAGGGTGAACTTCAGAAACCTATGATTTCTGCTGGTGGCTTAAAAAGAGCTGGGCCCACCGGAGTAAGCGGCCACCACGCCGAGATCCTTGTAGTGGCTTCCCTTCTTCTTCTGTGGGGGCGCTGATGGCGGAGAACCCACCTCATCCTTCATTTTCTTTGAATTGGCCCGCGACAAGTTCAGCGCTTCATCGTGGCTAAGCTGTGAAGTAAAAGTGTACCTGCGCCGAGACTGCGCCGCGGCCATTGCTGGCTGAGTAATTGAATATGCTCGTGGTCGCATCATTGGGTATTCATTAAGTGTGTCCATCTTTGGCAGGGAAGAAGACAAACCAGCTGCACTGGACATGGATCGTCTGTGAGAGTACTGTGAGTCTTCAGGCCGGAAACCGGGCAGGTCCGACCGAAATTCGGCCGAGGCCTCCTCTCGGTACGAATCGCGCCGGTTAAACCCTGATTCTGAACCCGGGGAAAAGCCGCCAGTGGGAGGCGAGCCTAGTGAGAACGCCCAGCCCAGAATCGAGTTTCGCCGCTGTGGAATCGCCTGAGGCTGTGATTTGTCGTTTTGGTTCATTTCCTCGTCTCGTTCGCTCGTTTCTTTCGCAGTCACGTGTTCAGTCACGTGCTTACCGCTATTCCTATTCTGTGCTTATTCCTTGTGTCGTTGCGTTGAAACCCTCAATTAGCTACCTAGTCCTCCCGTGTTCGTCGTGGTGAGTTTTTCCGCAAGGGGCAACTTATATATGTCAGGTCACGTGTCCGGGGTGGGGTTAGGGCTGGGCTAGGGTGGGTTAGGTCACGCGAGAGCAAACAAAGGACCAGGGCGGCCGCAGCGAGATAGGCGGGATTTTGCGGGGTGGATGCGTAAGTGCGCGAGCGCGGCGCGCGGAAGGTTTGTACCGGCGCGGGGCATTTGGCTGTGAAGGATTCTGATTGGCGGAATAAGAGACGCTGCAGTCTGGATAATTGTCAGCGCGGGGGCCCGATGGGCGGCGGCGATCCTTTTGCCCGCCCGCGCGACAGCGGTGACGAATCCGGATATGACTGCGATGTAATGGATGGATACGACGGAGAATGAGTTAAGCGACATATAACCAAGTGTATGTAGCACGACAAGGTAAAATAACAGAACTGTGGTTACCCTGTTCAGAGTATGATCATCGCTGATCTACGCATATTATCTCATAGCGTTAAGCTTAGCAGTCAAAGTGATACGCCCAGCACCGACTCTCTGATACGTTCTCAGCCAAGGGCCAAGCAAAGTGGACCGGTTTCAACTAACAATTGTTATGTGGTTGTCTGGGGAACGTCTGCAGGGAACAGTGGCCTAAATATAGCGCACAGATTGGTGACATAAAGGCAGTGCTAATGGCGTGTGCAGTATATAAGGCCAAAGCGCCCGCTTTCTTCTCTTAGGCCGACATTAAACCTAACATAAGAGTTAATATGTTAGTGGCCCCTGAATGTTGGCGAGCACTGACCCGGTAGAATACGAGGATCGATGCAGGTCACCCATTCGGGCCATTTGGCGCCGGAAATTCCCCAATGTGGAAGGCTGTTTGGTGGTGTTCCGGACGATAACCGCGATAAGTGCTGAGATGTGCGAGGATCACAAAAAGCGCGCTTACTCGTTTGTTCGCGGTGTACAGACGCTCTGTGGCTCCACCGACCGGGCCGGTCTGCACAGCCCAGGGGGGCGAGCTCCGTGACACCCCTGTCACTGCAGTGTTGAAGCGCTTGAAATCTCCACAGCCGGCCCTCTCAGAATCTGTTCAAGACGCCTCGGCAAGTTCAGCTCTCCGACGCGCCGAGTCGGTCCATGCGGCTGCCGGATTCAACGGGTACCCTAAACCTAGTGAGGAGCGCTTCGAGTAGTTTCTAAAGTTGAGTCGTGCATTAAAATTACGTTATATAAATTATCATAGTGGGCAAGTGTGGGCCACATGCATGCCCATGCAGTCTATCGGGGTCGTCTACCGTGCTAATACAGGTTGAAAGACCATGAGGTTGCTGACTGGGGAACTGGAGACAGCGCCGTGGCCTCTGGTGGCTCCTCCAGCGACAGCTGTAGCGGTCTTAGCTTTTTCTGTCCTGGCAGAACCGGTCTTCGTTCAAAGTTGTCGTCCAAAACTGCCTGCAGCCTGTTGGTGTCCACCGGCGTGTATGGTCTCAGGGCCGGCGAAGCGGGTTCCGCTCCAGTCGAGATGGACGAGCTCGACGAGACAGAGGCAGGGCTCTCCGCAGTAGACTCTGCCGTGGAGTCGTGAGAGTTATGCCTGAAGATCATGCTGGACCACGTGCTCGCGGGTCTGACCAGCCGGCTGGATCGCGGGCCCAGGCCGTTCGAGGAGTCTGGAAAGTTGAACCGAAATATACTCGACGCGTTGCTGGGCGTGTGACCGTGGCCCTGGCCATTTATGGAGCTCACCATCGTGGCGACAGAGCCCCTGCTCTTGTGCACGTGCAGCGTATTGCTCACGGCCCTGCGTTTCTGATCCGCTTCCTGGACTCGCTGGTTGAACATGGACACCGAGCGCGGGTTAGTGTCCTGCGCGTCGTGCGCAATGCGCTCAAAGTCCTTGTACTCCAGCAGGCGGTACACCAGTCGCTCCAGCGAGAGCTTCAATGCTTTGTTGTGGTTCTTCAGCGCCTTTGTCTCGAATTCCAGTTCGTATAGCTTCTTTTTCTCATCGCCGCTCGAATTTCTGTAGGCTTTATCGGCCCCTCCGCTCTCAGCATGCAGCGATTCCGGAATCTCATCCGGAGCAATACCTTCCTGAGAGTCTTCATTCTCAGTAGGCGGCGGAGGCAACTCCTTCTCCAGCTCGTCAGCAAGGCTGAACCCGCCTAGAACCGTCTTTTGGGCCAACAACAGCTGGAACCCCTCGTTCTCCTCCATTAGCCGCGAGTTGATCGCTTGCAACTGGACCAGCTCCTTCTTGACCTTCTCGTGCCTCAGCGAGTATTCCTTGGACACCAGTTCCAGCTGCTGCTTGACCAAGCTCAGTTCCTCCTTGACCCGGTCTAGAGCCTTGTTGCTGACTGTCGCCGACGTCGGCGTCGGCGTCGGCGGGACTGCCGTAGTGCTCTTCAGTGAAAACTGTGAGTGAATAGACCCGGAAGGCGATGGCGCCCGTGGAATAATGTCTTGTATCGGTGTCGGAGGCGCCTGATGCAGCGATAGCTGTTGATCTAGTGCCAGCCGTAAATCTCGAATTTCATGCTTGAACTCATCCTCCTTGTCTATCCACCGCTGCTTCTCGTTTATATTGGCGATCTGTTCCTGCGCAAGCAGGTTTTCTAGTTCCAGCTTGACTCTCCTGGTATCTTTGAGCTGTGTCTCCAGATGCTTCACTTGACTGTTTCGCTCAACCATATCCTGTTCTATATCCATCTGTTGCGACAGAGAAAGGTCCAGTTTCCGCTGGCTATCTTGAGCCTGCCGAGTCAGCTTTTTGCTCTCCAGCTGCTCAAGTTCAAGCTCATACCGTAGTTTTTCGTTCTCCAGCCGTAATGACTCGTTGGAATAGCTATAATTGGCGCCTCGCTGCGGAATATCGTTGGTAAATAAAAAGTCTTCGTACCCGGCCTGTTGCTGGTACCCGTTTTCTTCGTATACTGCCACACCGGTAGCCACGGCTTCCACGGCCACCGGTTCACTAACGGCCATTGCTTCCATTATGCCTACCGTACTGATGGTTATCCAACTCTATGCTGTGTTCTTTGGTGATCTGATGTCTGTGGCTGGGCTTCGAAAGGTGTCAGCGTCTGTCAAACCCTTACACGATGCTCCACTATTCGCCATATATCCACCCTGGACCCCACTCGTTTCACCTGACGACTATCTTATCCTCTATCGTAAACCCTTATCAGGCACTGCTCCAGCGCAGTGAAAATGACAACAGACTGCTCCCAGCTGAAATTATGGTAAGGGGCGCTGAAGATGTTACCTGGGTAGGGAGCGTCGTAAGGGGGACCGTCGCTCTGGCAACCGTGCGGCGCGTGGGGCTCGACCGTTGTTTTTATGGGTCTGTAACCCTTGGTTATATCAGCACATTCGATCAACCGCAGATTCTTCAAATTCTCTACGCTGGAATAACATTACGTATGCGTACTAGGGTCATGGGCGTGTAAGGACAGTTTGTTTACCCGCCTGTCAGCTATGCGCGTCTTAAACCTTGTGCCCGTGCCATATTTTGGCATATGCAGCTGCCTTATTACGTATCTGGCGTGACTAACGTTGCAGATAAACTGGAGAAGACTTGTCTGCGGCTGGTATGGCATTAACTCCGCGTATTAACATGTCTACGCTACTAGCTTCCTTAACTCGTGAAGCTGGTATGACGTAGGATCGCCTTGATCGCCGGCTGGTTCTAAAAGCCGCATGCACTATCCTGGAATAGTTCTTCCTGAAACGGTTGGGTTTCATCCTAATTAGGCTTGGCGCAAATGCACATCTGGCAGTCACGTGTACGCGCATGGACGAATACACCAGCGAGTGTATTGCCGTGCCATATTACGTACTTTATTGTATGCGCTGTCCTGCGCCTGCAAAGCTGAGAACGACGCATGCTGATGGCGTTGATGAATTGGATATCGCGTGTTCTACAATTAGACTTCGCAGACTGGGGTGTAGCTGTCTGGGGACAAGTTGTGCATATCAAGGTAAGGCGAGGAATGGATGGTGTCAGCGCACTATTCAACTAACGCAGCGTGGCTAGTGCGCCATTATGAGATATCAGCCATACACAGTAAGTGACATGACTGAGGGTTCTGATGCAGGAATAACAGGCCCAAGCATTGCGCTTCAGACCCACGAACGCAGTCAATATTTGCCGAGCAGAATCCAAAACTCAAAGCGCTGAGTGCGTTTCAAATTCCGACCAATCCGTACATTATGTACCTTACATACCCGCGACGCCTTGACCGCATATATCAGTAACAAGCGTTAGCACATTGTTTTCTCGCCTGAGTTTGTCCGAGAGCGGTAAGCGAATTTTGAGAGTAACCGTGGCAACGTGTATTTGCTTTCATAACTCAAATAATCCAATCGGCCCAGTGGGCTGGGGGTGTAATATTTGCCGGTCAATATTAGTTGAAGGTCAGAGCCGCTTTTCAAGCGGCTCGATTAATTGTTCACCGTCCCATGAAGACTGCACTGGTCTGTGATAAGGGCAAGGGTCGGCCCTAACCTCTGTCAACCCTGACCCTGAAAAAGTTGAGTGTCTGTTGGCAACCCTCGCCCTAGAGTTGTCCCAACTTTAGTGGCACGTGACTGAAAACCTTCCTAAATTGGAAAAAACAGTCACAAAAACAGTGCTCTCAACACAGCTCACTAAAAATTGGACTCAACACACTCACCATCAGCAACAACAATGGCCAAGGTTTCACACGGTTAGTAGAGGATGTGATAGGGGTGAAGGGAAGATTAAGGAATCACGGTTTACGGACTTATCGACATTGCCAGTTCAAAGATCTCCGAATAGAGCCCGCCTGGCGGTTATTTAGTACAACAGATGGAGTGTAATACGACATTTAGGTTGTGCGACACAACGATGTGGTACTAGGAATACGACAAGCACTGACTATTGATTCTCGTGATTTATTACGAGACGACTCGGCAAATTCATCAACAATACGAAACTGAAATTCCTTTCCTCCAAGAGCGCTCAAACAAAAAGCAGTCTGATGGCAAACGCTGTGAAGGACTCGCTGCGCTGCTGTTCATTACTAATCTAGACGTCTCTAGCTCCCGACGAAAGTCGAGAAAGGCTCACTTCGAGGCTCCATCCTCTGAACGACGAGTCATCATGTCCGCTCCTCTGTCCAAGGAGCTGCGAGAGAAGTACAAGGTCCGATCCCTGCCAGTCCGAAAGGATGACGAGGTTCTGGTCACCCGAGGTGGCTTCAAGGGCCGAGAGGGAAAGGTCACTGACGTCTACCGACTGAAGTACGCCATCCGAGTCGAGAAGGTCTCCAAGGACAAGGCCAACGGAGCCTCTGCCCCAATCAACCTCAACACCTCCAAGGTTGTCCTGACCAAGCTGAAGCTGGACAACGACCGAAAGTCCCTCATCAAGCGAAAGGGTGGTGTCGACTCTGAGTAAGCATCCCCTCGCTAAGAGTATATATTAAAAATAATGACCTTCCCCAGCAAGTCACTGACCAAGCGCAGCGAGGTCTGCCAGTCTAACGCGGTATTACCAGTAGTAATTACATCTCTTAATTGCAAGTACAGGCTCTCTGATTTCTAAATACTATGACAAGTACAAGTATACTGGCATGTTCTGAGTAAGGACCCGCTTTTCGAATGTATGTTCTGTTGTAAAATGATTAGTGGTGTAAATAAATTAGTGGACTAATGGACCTCATACCGTATGGTGCTCTGGAGCATGATGTCCTTGTTCTCGCAACGGGACCTGGGACCCGTGCCTCGGTCGATTCCTGTACAAACGCACCTGGAACCAAACAACTGCCAGTTGGAGCAGTTTGAATGCTGAAATCATTCCCATCCACATAGATCCGTAGCCGTACTTTGAAAGAGCTGCCCTGCCCAATGCATACAGATGTATCACAGTCTCCAAGGCGAGGTAAATCTTGCTGGGTCCAGAACCTGTGTCGCCCGCCCAATTGACGACGATCTGCGGCGCAAAGACTGTGTAGTCGATGATCTGGCTGGCGAAATTTAACCACAAAACCATGTCTAGCCTCATGATTCCCCAGAATCCCAGACCATTCGAGTCCAGCTTGTAGTTTGTCAGTCTATACAGAGTGATTGTCATGGTCATGAGAATAACAAACAGTGAGCAAGCCATCCACGAGAATTGCTGGACTTCTCGAATCCACGTCCGCTGGAAGGCGAAGGTTTGATACCAAACAATTCCCCATAGCACCAGGCCCAGAACAGCGCTTAGCTGGTTGATGTCCTCTGTACTCCAAGGGAACCTTCGCTTGTACTGTCCCGCAACGATCTCATCGCGTAGACCAACTCCATACACGACTTTGAAGGCGGAACTAACCAAATTCCAAAAGACGAAATCTATCGAGAGGCCAGAGACGGACCGCCTGTTATAGTTTTTGTACACCTGAAAGGCGCATATCTTGTTAGCTATAGCAACACGTATAATCTTACCCAGTCCATGTGTCCTGCAGGGATTGAACTGCGCGCTCATCGCTCAACCTTTTAACTTCCGGATTTGTCTTATCGCTGATAGCTCAATTGACCATATTGATACAAAGATGGGCCTATTAACGATTCTCAAGAAGCAGAGGCTGAAGGACAAGGAGATGCGGGTGCTGATGCTGTGAGTAATATTAGCGCTGGGATGGGACTAATTTAGTGGCCTCGACAATGCCGGTAAAACGACGGTGGTGAAGAAGATGCTGAATCAGGACATAAGAGAGGTCAGCCCAACGCTGGGGTTTAGTATTCACACGCTCGAGTACCAGGGGTGAGTATCTGGGTGAGAGTTAGGTTCAGGATCAGTGGGTTGATGGCTGAAATGATGGTCAGGGAGTATTTCTCTGCTGATTTGATTTACAGTCGAAGAGGACCATGCTGGACTTGATATGCTAGAGATTCTCTTATGGATCACAGGATTTATACACTTCTCGCTCATAGATGATCTGCCTCGCCTTGCTAACGAAGTTACCGTGTCAACATATGGGACGTGGGCGGCCAGAGCACACTGCGGCCGTTCTGGCGAAACTACTTTGAGAAGACCGACTTTCTCATATGGGTGCTTGACGTCAGTGCGCTGGACCGACTAGATCATTGCAAGGAGGAGTTGCACAAAGCGTTGGACGAGGACAGGCTAGTTGGAGCCGGACTATTGATTTGGGTAAATAAGTTGGACACACTAGAGGGGACTGAGGAGGAGAAGCAGGAATTGGTTCAAAGGGTCGCACAGGTGAGTATCACAAGCCGTAAGCGAATAGCTGTGCGTAGGAGCACTAGGGGTGTGAAATGAAGTGAAGACACGCGCTAGGAACGCGTCTAGAACGCGACGCGTTGAAAGCTTGGACCGTAATGTGTGGATAAGCTCTGTTTGCTAGCTTCGGCATATTTGGTCGCTAACGCAGGAACTCGAAGTGTCCAAACTGGCCAGACACAATCATAAGGTGTTGGGATGTTGTGCGCTCACCGGCCAAAACCTCACTGAAGGTCTCGACTTTGTGGTCAATGAGGTGAAAAGTAGACTGTACTCGCTAGACTAGACATGAGTGAATTCGATAATTTCAACGAAGAAGAGGAGGATGATGATCTCTTTGAAGACGCCATTGAGGAGACCGTGGAGGAAACAGTGGAAGAGACGGTAGACGATGATATGGAGGTTGACGACGATGAGAACATGGAGGGCGAGGAAGAGGAGAATGAGGAAGAAGAAGAGGAAGAAGAAGACGAGGATAAGCCAGTGCGAAGCGTGTCAGTTGAGGGAAACGCCAATGGATTGATTCCGTTCAATCTCAAGAACCCGATAACGCCAGCAGGGGCCGCTGTGACGTGCAAGACCTATGAAATTATTCCCTACGTGGCTGCGATCCATGCGTGTCCTATCTATTGCCTTGATTTCTCGTGGGGTCTCAAGTGGATGTTTACTGGTGGGCAGGACGGATTCATCAGAAAGTATAACTTTTTCGATTCTGTCAACGGCAAGTTACCGCTGACCGTGGCACAGAAGCACCCCTTTGTGGACACTGTGACCAAGGCTGGAGTCTTGACATCATACTGGGAGAACGAGCAGCCTATGTTTGAAGACGTGGTGAAGTCCAGGCTGACCAAAGATGGCATGTACGAACCCCGCGTTTCACCAGTTTACTCTCTGGCCGCCCAATCGGAGGCTCTATGGATCCTTGCGGGCCTTGAGAGCGGCGGTATCACGCTTCAAACGGTTCGACATAACGAAGGACAGATTCACGCATACCTTGATCACCACAAGTCGGCGGTTAGCGTGCTACAGCTTGATGAGTACGAGACGCGGGCGCTCAGTGGCTCGTGGGATAAGATTGTGGCGGAATGGGACCTCAACACGGGTAAGGTAGCGCGTGAGTTTCTTGGCTCGACAGGGCAAATTACAAGCATAGAGTGGCAGCCGCTAGGAGGGGCCCTAATATCATCCCACCTCAACCTGCCGCCAAATCCACCGCAAAACGACGTTGAAGACGATCAAAAGAGTATGGGCTCGCTCTTTGGAGACGACGAAGAAGAGGAGACGAAGGAGCCGGCGGCAGAGGTTACTACCGCCGGAAAGAATGAAAACAGCCAATCGATATTTATGAGCGCGTCAATTGATGGAAGTATAGACATTTGGGATAGAAGGCAGGAAAAGAGAGCGGGTCACGTGTATGTGCCTACTGGTGTTCCGCCATGGTGTACGAGTGCGTGCTGGTCGACTGACGGAAATAGCATTTTCGTGGGGCGCAGAAACAGCACGGTGGACGCGTTTGATATTCGAAAGTCGTTGCGGGAGTCCTCGCGCTCGTTCAAGTTTCCCAGTGTTTCTGGCCCGGTGTCTACCGTGCGAGCCATGCCTAGTGGGCGCCACGTGCTGTGCGGTTCGCAGGACAACGTGCGACTGTATGACCTGGAGGCGAACGGAAAGGTGCCGTTCTACATCATTCCCGGACACCATGGAGCGGTTCTGTCTAGTATTTACGTGGACCCAAGCGCACAGTATATGGTGACGGCGAGCGGAAGCCGAGGCTGGCAGGGTAATTCGACAGACGTGGCGTTGATTTACGAGATTACCCCGAAGGCGTAAGCGGAGCGAGTTTCAGGCACGCGAAATGCTTTTGAAATCACATGACCTGGTTCGCGGGCTTTTGAGCGCTTTCTGAGCATGAGCAAAATAACTAACAACAGCCACGTGCTAATATTACGATTGTTCTGAGCCTAAGGCCAGTGGCGAACACTGCCCGGGTCTGTACAGAACCCCAACAACTCCCTGCTGACGACTTCCGGCCACACCGTTTCGACTACAATGTTCCCTTCGGGTGAGAGCTCCGTTGCTGAGACAAAATGATAACTGTCAGCTGATCTGGGCTCAGTCATGTATATTTATAACTCAACTTATCCAGCACAGGCGTGTTGGTAAATTTAGTACTGCGTGCGTACATCTGGGCTTAGATCTAGCTATATTCGCATGCACAGCTAGCTAGCTAGATCTGATAGTGCCCCCACGCGTGATCCTCATGCAAGTTTATGGCTAACAGAACATGACATTGGTGCGTCAATATTAAACTGACAGCTATCGATACCACTCTGTAAATACAACGCTATCATTTTGTTTATGTATTGAAAATCGCAGGATACCAGATCAAGCTACGCCCGCGACTCGGAGCTGAAACTTTTGGAAATAATTCAGTTAATTATTGACAGGTACAAGCACCGCGGATAGCTCCGCGACCGTGACTGATTATCAGCCAATTATTTACCTCACCTGACGTGTCAGGTACGCGTTGTTCGTCTCTGACTGACGCTATAGCTGACCTATGTTGGGCTTCGTGATCTCCACGTAACACCAGCACATCGCGGAGCCTCAACAAGTCAGTTGACTGCCGAGGCTTGCATACTGACCGTTCACCAGGGATATCCAGTCCCCAGGAACTTGCATGGTGTGGTAATTTTACGCAAACAAATAATTCTGCACCCTGCCAAATATATGCAACAGCGTTGACACATGCTACCTGCTTAAATTTTGGACTCGCCAGCATCTGAGATTGCTACGAGCTGATTCGTATATCGGTGGCAATTAGCTGTATACCGTATGCACCATGGACGATCGACTTGTATAAAGAGCCCTACGCGATTTCAGAAACCCTCTGCCAGCGTTGATTCGCGGCCGTGCCTCACCACACCGGTCTCATCTGCTTCAGCCTCACCACTATACTTCTGGCTGGCGGTCAGGCTGGTGTCAATCCTTATATTACAAATTACACATTGTGAGCATCGTTCCCTATTGAGACCATCACACGGCTGAGCATCACACGTGATGTTCACGTGACCTCAGAAAAAAATGATTAAAATTCGTAATCTCATTAGTGGCAACTGAGTCAATTGGATGAGATTGCGATAGCGCTGCTAACAAAAGCGTTGCTGCGCCCGGGGTTCGCACCATCGCCCCACTGCGAACGTAGGGGTAGCCCACTGGTATGCTCGCACGGCGTGAACGCATGACGTCACCACACTCTCACCATCTGATCAGGGCCGATAAATACCGACCAATCTGGTCACGCGGAAAAGCGCCCTACTAATTTTAAGCATAGCGAGACAAACGACGGTAAGTGCCGCCTTCGGAGCGGCGCGTTGCTAGGGTGATTGTACATATAAGTAGCGCACCCGCTCTATGACTAAAGCACAAAGACTTGTCACATCAACTCACCTCCAAAGGCGATAAGAAAGCGACAAGCTGCGAAAAGGAAAGGGAAAGCTCGCTAGGTTTGCAGCTATGACCAAAGAAGAATGCTTGTACCGCACGCTTCTCCCATCTCCAGTCATAAACGTCAAGCGGGCACGTAGACGCTCTTCACTCCACTACGCCCGATCCATCTCGGATGAACCCGGAATCGTTGAAGAAGAGCCCAGATCAAGGCTGGCGGTGTGTTCACGATGCAGAGATTCACCGGTAATCAGTCCAGGCAGTCCGAAGCTGCGACGAATGTCACATTCCCCGCTTGTGGGTTCCTACGAAGAAAGTTTGTTATCGGGCCGAATGTCCAGCAACTGCTCGAATCCAGTGCCCTTCCTGGCCAAAATTAGCGCCCACTCCAGCAAGAAAAAGGGCCGGCTGTTTCGGCCCTTGATGATGGTTCCCTTCGACGCTGTGTTCTACGATTGGCGCAACGACGCCCAGGGGTCGCCGTATGTGGGGACGATTGATCTCACCCACGTGCAGGACGGGAAGGATGGGTACCGGATCCCGTCGAAAGGCAAGATGCAGCTGCTGGTTTGCAACGCTCAGAAAACGGCCGTGCACGTCTTTTTGATCCCGTACGACTTTCGCGAAATGCCCTCAAACCACAAGACGCTGGTGCGCCAAAAGTCGATAGACGTTTCGCTGCCGAGCAAGCCGCTCATTCAGGCGGTGCATCTCCAGGTGGGCTGCGAGAGGGACCAGAAGACAAACAGAAGGAGGTTCTTTCTATACGGCCAGATTCGGCTCGTGTTTCAGAACAGGATCTCGAGCGACTCGGCATTCTCAAATCCCAAGGCCTCCGTCAAGGTGGAGACGCTGACGAGCGAGTACGTGGCTCAGGATCGAAGGGGGTGCGTAAGCTGCGGGGCGATGATACGCTGAATATCCATATTCGTACTTGCATCTCGTTCCGCTACTCGGCTCGACCCTTGGCTTCCGTCGAATTCCCCCACGGCCCAGAACTATACGACCTGCACTAGGCCTGAGCTCGTGACGTCAAGCTAGCCCTATGCGTCTGCATCTCAGAAAGGCATATAACTGCGCAGAACCAAACCACAGCGCCATCGCTCACTATTTATTGCATTCAGTGTCCACCAGCTGACAAGTACCTCTCACTAATGACATTCACACGATTCATCGCTCGTAACACATCATATTCAGAAACACGCGACGCACAAAAATAATATCCACGTTGTGACCCGTGCACTAACCGCATATCGCATATATCACTGCATAGTGGCGGCCGTGCCGGAGGCTTCCGACGTTAATTGCCCCCTAGGCTCCGACATGGCTCCGACGAGGCCCCTACGAGGCTCCGACGCCGCAGCACCATCGAGCTGCTATGGTCAAGTGACCTCAACACTCAACATGAAGCATACGGACCAATGTGGCAATAAAAGAGCTTTAAATAGAAAATGCATTAAATATGGATGCGACTTAGCGGCCCGGTACGAGCGTGCCGCGAAGCTTGTGTGTAAACAGACTCCAGGCAGCCTGAAAGTCCAACTCCAAGTGCTCTGCTCAGACAAGGCTAAAAGTTGAACAAGAACGAACAAAACTTCCTTAACGACGGGTTATACCCCAAGGCGAAGCTCACAAGGCCTATGCAAATAGACAGCATGAGCCAGTTGGATCCCACGATGCGCTTGAGAACAAAAGTCCGCTTGGTTGTTCTCTTTTGAGTTTTCTGCAGCTCTTTTCTCTTCTTGTCCTGCTCCGTGTCCTGTACAATCTGCTTCTGTAGCGTCTCGGTCTCAAAGTTAATGATGGACGGTCGACACTTTAGCACCGAAAACTCAGAGACGCAAGTCCAAGGCTCGAAACTACTCAGCGGGTACGTCTCCTCGAGCTCGGCAGCCAAGGAAATGGCCGCGCTCATGCTTTGAGTCTCGTCGGCAAGATTGACGAGCAAGGCAAACATGCCGTCAATGTCAAGTTTGGTGAACTCAGACGGGTCGCTCCGGTACCGGAGTATCACCATCGCCACGTAGAGGAATATAGGCGTGGACATTTGCCTGGATGCAAGAAAAAAGTCAAAAATAATGCAGATTTGGTCGTAGGACTTGATGTGGTGACAAAACATGGTGAGGATGCAAGAGAGGGCGTAGTATGGCTCCGAGATGGGCGAGTGCTGCACGGCCTGGGCTTTCTTGAACAGAGCCATACCCTCGGGCTCAATTGTACACAACAACTCGGGGATGAAGTTCAGATGCTGAAGCGTACTGTTCATTGTAGGTACCATAAAGTCACGTAGGTAGTGCAGACTGAGTCTCTCAAACACCAGCACCGCCGTATCAAAGTGTTCAAACAGCAGCAAAAACACCTGTGCAATGTCGTGGTAGCCCTGGTAGTACGATAGCGACGGGTTCCTTCGCAACACAGCGATAATGAGCGAGTGCAGTTGATCCTGTAACGACTTCACCTCCTCGGGCGACATCTTTCCAGTGTCTGGATAAAACACAAACGAGCGTTCGACGTCAAGCCTGACCTGGTCCTCATCTCGGTGCGGAAGGAGGTCTTTCCACTGGACTTCCTTGTTGAGGTCGGCTTTTGTCAGGCCCAGGAACACAGGCCAAACCTTTTTCCGCGATTCGGCGTCTAGGCCGGTCGCCTTTGCCTGGTGCACCAGTTCCTCGTTCATGATACGAGAGCACCGGGTTGGAGTCAGTGATTAGTAATGTTAGTGCGGTGTTGGTATTAGTGGTGATGTGATGATGGGATGGTGATGACCAACTAGGCCTGGTGGGGCTCATCACCATAGCACACTGATAGGCGCTCACATGTACAAACAGAGGACGCGAATCGGACGGGGCCTGTTCTCTGAGGTGTTCAGGGCCGAAGAAGGAGGCAGGACTGTGGCGCTAAAGGTTACTATACCCATCGAGGACCGGGCGCCTCATGATTCGAAGCGGGAGCTACAACTGCTGACGGAGTTGCGCGGTCACGGGATCATTGATATTCTCGACTCGTTCACAGAGGTTCATGACGGTGACACGCATCTAGTGATGGTTATGCCATACTACGCCAACGACCTCAACAGGTTTCTACAAAAGAACTGCAAGGCCGCTTATCCTACGGGCTGGCGAAACAACATGCCTAAACAAACAGTGCACAGCTTAGTACTACAAGTGGCCAGATCGCTGGAGTACGTCCATTCTCAAGGCATCATCCATCGGGACATCAAGCCGGAAAACATTCTGGTCGCGCATGATCTCACGACGTATCTCATTGACTTTGGCATTGCCTGGTCCCCAGGAAAAGAACCTGCTCATGATAAGTGCACTGACATTGGAACAAAAGTGTACCGGGCTCCAGAGTTGTTGTTTGGTACACGGTCGTATGGCCCCGAGGTTGACATGTGGGCGCTGGGCTGTGTGATTGCGAAGCTGTGCAGCGCGGAAGGCAAGGATTTGTTTTCGAGTGCTACTGATCTGAGGTTGATGCATGACCAGTTTGAATTGTTGGGGAAGCCAAGGGAGGGCGATTTAAGTGCGGAGACGCTGCAGCATTTGAATCTGGACTCGTATGGCGAATGCAAGTGGGATTTTTTGCCAAGGGCGAGTCCAATCATGTTGAAGGTTGCTCAGGGGTTGCTTTCCTTTGGAAAGCGATTGACTGCTAGTGAGGTCGTAATGCTCCAGAGTGAATCGATTAGCTGATGTTTTGCACTTTTCACGCTTGCACATTGTATGTTTAGTTGCCACACTGAGCAGTTTAGATGGTGCGTGCGTGCTAGTAATAGATCTCCATGAACCCGCTTATCGTCCCCCGCTTCCTCTTATCTGTCTTTGGCACTCTAAACTGCTGTGTGCACCCAAGAACTACACACTGCCACGGCCTCTTTCTTTGCTGTTTCCTACCCAGTAACGAAACCACACACCGACCACAGTAAACGTGGCCACAGCGTAGAAAGTATACCCGCTTCGACAGCAATATGTCCGCCTCGCTATGCCTTGGTTTCTTTTCGCTCCGTACAGCACTACCAGATTCTTCTGGTAATGTCATTTCTTCCTCATCTTCCGTGGGTGCGTCGTCCTCTGGACAAGGTTCATTCTCCAGGCCTTCACCCAAAACCGTATCGCAGCTGGCACAGAACGGCGCTATACTGGGCTTTATCGACCGGGTAAAGCCCTCTCGTACATCCTTAGGCGTCTCTGTCCTTCCTTTTATATCGTCAACATTTGTTCCGTACGTTGGCTGAACATGAGAAGCGCTCAGCATCAACGCCCGTTGGAGCTCGAAGTCCGGTGATCGCCAGGCAGGCGCCGACAAATCAAACATCCGTCCAAAGCTGAAATACGGCATCCGTGTGAGAAGATCTTCAAATCTATCCTGTAAAGCGTTCACAACGGGCCGTGATATGTCCGGTCGAGGCAGTGGTGGCTCTGGCCGCGGTCTTGCTGCGTCTGGCCTGCCTGCTACCCTTCGCACGGGCGGCTCGCGTGGCCGCGGCCTATGCACTACCCGCGTCTCAATGATCTCAGAGTCCGACACGGAATCGCCTACCTCCGTCAAATCAATAACCTCCGGCTCCATGGTGGAAGGAAGAACCATAGTTGGCGATAAACAGTTGGGTTGAGCCGCACGCGCTGCATCAAACATACT
Source organism: Blastobotrys robertii (assembly GCA_030564385.1). Lineage (NCBI taxonomy): Eukaryota > Fungi > Ascomycota > Dipodascomycetes > Dipodascales > Trichomonascaceae > Blastobotrys > Blastobotrys robertii. The sequence goes on along the minus strand of JAJLUQ010000076.1, from coordinate 23,231 downwards.
AACAATTTTCGATGGAAGCAGTGTACAGAAGTCCGGACGAGACCAAGGAGTTTCAAGCTGACAAAGCGTCGGCTGTGTTTGAGACGGATCGAAATGGGCCGACGGAGCCGGGAGCGGGTTACCTCGGGGACCTGAGACGGGAGATTGTTGCCACGCAGGCCGCGATAAACGAGTATCTGACCGCGAGAATGGCCAGCGATAAGGCCAAGAGTGCACAGGAAGAGGATCTGGAAACTAAGATGTTGGATGGCTCGGACGAGATATAACCCGAACTGGCAGGAGCGCACTTAAGGAATTGTACGCGACGTGCCGGGTGGGCTTATCTTGAGATTGCCTGTCAAGATTACAAGCTCAAATTCCGAAATAAACTGGCAACTTGGCCTTGGCTAGTCTATTTGATCCACTACCAGATGGTGGCATGGAGCTGGCGGCTTCGCAGGAGCCTTGTTCTTCAAGCGACGAAGTTGTACCCGACTTCAATGGTACATTGATTGTATTGGAGGTGATGATCACACAGCTGTAAGCCAGCGAGCATATAATTAATTGATTCTCAGTTCAGAGCTGAGCTGTTGCCAAGAGGTCTCCTAAAGTTGACGAGTCGTGAAACTACACGTGAACTCCTGACGGTCAATAGAATCAATTATCATACATTTGCACTTGCTCTGTCCGTGCGCATACATTATCTCATGAGAATAAGCTTCTTTGGCGCAATCTTGGTCGGCTTGATCTTTCTGGGCTGGGTCGGCGAGGCCTGCGAGGTTAGTGTTAGCAGTTGCGCCCGCTCTCTGGCTGGGGCAAGCTGTGACTAGTTAGCACAAAATGCGCAAGAGAAACTCACGTCTAAATAAATAAAGGCCTTGGATGTTGGCTTGGTGGTTAGCACTCGGAGGGGCTCGGCTTTAATCTCTCGCAAGGGCACCCGCTGTCCTAGTCGCAGTGGCTTGGGCGACCGTGGGGCAATGTTCTCCTTGTCGATGTTGATGGTAGCCATGGTATCCTAGTGGTGTTGTTAGCTGTCGTTAGCCCCTCCGTGTTGTTGGTGGTTGTCAAGTTTTGTGGTATAATTTGGTTGATGTGGTGATGTTGTTTATTTGTTTCCTATTTGGGACGTGTGTATACTCCGCGCCAGATTATGCATCCACAGTACACACACACACAAACTTATAATCTCACGATCTACGTTAACCTTAATTACGCTCAAATTTACGAAAATACCCACCCAGCTCTAATCAATCAATCTAAAGTCAGAGCTACTCGATCTCGCCTACACAATCGAGACGCAACTTTGGCCTTCACCTATCCACCACCTAATACAACTACATCCATGGACCTCATTGACCTGAGCACGCCGAGCCCGAAGAAGAGTCCAGTCAAGCACCTGCCTGAATTCACCCCGGCGCTATCGAGAGCCCTCGGAGAATGTTTCAGGCGACGGAAGCAATCACTGCTTCCCAAGACAGTTAAGAAGGACATGTTTGATATGCTACTGCCGACGACAGAGTCGCCAGGAATGGTCAGATTCGATACCCCCGACACAAAAGTTACTGCCAAATTCGAGTGGTCAAGCTACGTCCAAACACCAGTCATGCAGTCACCCAAACGAAACAAGCGACCGCCGCCGAGCCCTCGAACACCGGGACTGCGGAAACGAGTCCTGACAGAAAAATGTAGCAACATCTTTGTCGAAAAGCAGCAAAAGTCCACGCCAATTAGATGGGCCCCGGCCGATTATTCAGTGCTGGAAAACGCCCACTACCACCAGTACCAGGACGAAAACAATAACGTTCAGGGACACGTTACTCCTCAGAGTGTCATTCAGATGCGATCAATACTGCACGGACCCAGCAAACTTAGCCAGGTGGTGTGTGGCTGTGAAGGCGCTGCAACTGATAGACTGCTAGAAGCCAGCTACGCCAACTTTCTAGCGGAAAAGCAAATTGCTCACATGCAAGAGGCTATAGATTTTATGGAGCTAGAGAGAAGATTTAATGCATAATATGAATACCTCACGATCGACGCTTGCCGCGACGTCACAATCTTCACAGGTCTTGAACCATTCATTTAGGGCTCCACCAAAAGGTGCACATCCGCCCAAAGTAGTGAAGCTGCCCGAGCGCCTCCAAGTCTGCATTCCCGATGAAGGATTCTCTACTGGGAGTTCCTCAATTTTTCTGACAAGCAATCTAAAGATCATTATCGGAATCGAAACAATCCAGCGCTCATATGCGAACCCTAGCTCTATGGTCAAGCTTTTGACGCCTCTCCGAACTCGAACTCTCCGAGACTCGTGGAAACCACGCATAGAAAGGTCGCTCAATATGACCGTAAGTGAAACGGCGACGTTCTCTAGATTATCCACAAGTTCCAGAAACATGTGCATATCTTCAATCTGATCACAGAGTGTTAATCCTCTTCGCTGTGGTACGTTGCGGAAGACATGAATAACAAAAAGTCCACGGAATCTTCGTCAGATCTTCAAGGCCTGTTGTCACATTCGACGTTAAAGCCTGTCACGGATCGTGGATGCGATGTGTAGTGTGAAATGTCCTTTCCGTCGCCTTCTGTGTTCGTTACAATAGATATTCCTCCGTTCACCAATTCGTAGGCTAACAGGCCATCCATGATCGGTAAAAATTAAAGAGTACTGATTTGACCTCTCAGGCCGGATTGTGCTCGCCATCTCATCCAGCCGCTCGTGAAACAACTCATTTTGCCGCGCTAGGGCTTCATTCCGATACAAGGCTTCTTACCGCCTGTTCAAGGTCAATTGAGCTGGTGCTTTCACTCTAAACCAGCCTAATCTCACATGTCACGTGATGATCTTGTTCAATACAGAGTAGACAAAATTGTGCCCGTACCAAACCTACATTGATAATTAAGAAACCGTGCTATTTTATTTTAGTCATTACAAGGGGACTGCTGCTGCCAGGCGTACGCCAGACAGCAACCACCTTTTGCTCAGCTCAAGGTGAGGCTTACAGGTCCTTCTTAAGAGTACCCATGAAAGCAAACTTCTCAGCTGGGGTCTGGAATCGACCCTTACCGAACTCGGAAGCAGTGTCGATCCACTTAAGGGTGACCTTCTCGAGAGCCTTTCGGGAGGTGTGGACTCGCAGGGACTTTCGCAGGGTGACGACTCGCTTCTTAACACCTGGGATGGAACCCTTGATGATGACGAAGTCGTTCTTGATCTCACCGTATCGGACGAAACCACCCATTGGGGTGACGGTCTTGACGGTTCGGTCGAACTCGGTGGAACCGTTGGCCTCATCGGCACCGGATCCGACTCGGTAGATCTTGTGGTTGATGGAGGTTCGGTGGTGGTAACCGTCCTGACCAGCACGGGCGACAGTGTACTGGACGTTAGATGGATGCCAAGCACCGATACAGGCAACCTTTCGGAGACCTCGATGGGTCTTTCGTGGCAGCTTCTTGGTTCCCCATCGGGCGGTAACACCCTCGGTACCGTGACCCTTGGTAACAGCAATGACATCGATCATCTCGTCCTGCTCGAAGACGGAGGAGACGTCAATGGTCTTCTCGAAGTGCTCCTTGGCGAAGTCAACCTTCTCGGAGACGGAACCACCGTTGATCTGAATCTCAGCAAGGTGGGCCTTCTTCTGGCCAAGAGGGGTCTTTCGGATCTGGGTGTGGGCCAGAACTCGGACGACGGTGGCGTACTTCTTGATTCGCTCAAGCTCTCGGTTGACGGAGGTGCCCTCAGAGTACTTCTTGGCGTACTTGGTGAAAGCCTTCTTCTTAGACTTGTACCAGTTCTTGTAGAATCGTCGCTTAACCTCGTCGGAGAGGTGCTCAGCCCAGACGGTGGTCAGGGATCGCAGACCTCGTGGGGTCTCGACGTATCCAACGACACCGACAACGACCATTGGTGGAGTGTCGACGACAGAGACGGCCTCAACGATCTCTCGCTTGTCCATCTTGGAGCCTCGTCGGTCAAGGTCTCGCACGGTGGTGGTCATACCGGCCTTGTAACCAAGGAAGGCGGTCAGGCCGACTGGCTTGGCCTTGTCATCCTTAGGGAAGGACTTAACCTTTCCTCGGTGTCGGGCAGCTCGCTTTCGTGGCAGGAAACCCAGCGAACCGTGTCGTGGTTCTTCGAATTTTCGGTGAGACATAGTTGTTGGTGGTGATAATTTTCACGTTGGTGAATAGCCAATATGGGAGGCGCTAGGTGCTGTGCTGTAATGTTCGCACCGGTGTAAAATCCATTGCCGCGCGTAAAGCAGTCACACTCACAACTTTGTAAAGTGCGCGCTTAGCCGTGCAAACTCATTGGTTGTTATAGTTACCCGGTGGTGAAATTTCCAAATCGGTCTGCATCTACTCTCTGCAAAATGGGATGAGCTAACGGGCTTGCATGAAGGTACCTATCAATACTGGTATATACACTCGCTGGCTTCAGGTCAGCTAGCTTACTCAAGTCAGGGTACTCGTAAGTCATGTCTATTCCTATGCTAGTCTTTATAGACTGTCTAGCTGCGCTAGAATTATTTTGGGCCGTAGGCCATGGCTGGTTGTTCGCGGTGTCACAGTGTAATCTCAGCGGGATGGAAGTGACATTAAGTGAGTGGACGATCGCACGAACTGGGCATGTTTACCTTAGGCGCAATGCTTGCTCTGCTGGCGTTTGACTGCTCACTTTGCTTAATGTAGCGGTTTGCATTAGTGAAACCGTCGTCGCTCCTTCTGAGCGTTCTCTCTGGCGTTCTTGACAACATCCAAAACATCCAACAAGCTTCCCTTCCAGGTTTCCAGCTTGCTTCCAATCTGCTTCCACTGCTCCAGTCCGAAAACGCCGACAATGTTGGCTCGGTGGACGTCAAACCTCTGCTCGGTCTGGTTCAGTCTTCCTTCGATGAGCCCAGCTCGGATAGCATCAATGACCCAGGACTCAACCTCATCAACTGGCACCTCAATGGCCTTGCTAATGTCCTCGTACTTAATGGTCTGGCCGTGAGCGGAGACGGTGGCGGTCAGGGCGATGACCTTGACCTTTCGCTCAATATCGCTGGAGTTGACGCCGTCAACCTTGATGGCAGCAGTGCCCTTGAAATCACCAACGGCAGCCAACTGCAGCAGCTTGTACAGTTCGCCCTTGAGAGCCTTGGCCTGGTCGAGCGCCAGAACCTCGTCAAAGACGTAGATGGAGTCGGAGGTCAGAACAGCTTTGATGAGCTTCTCGGTCAGAGCCTGGTCTCCGCCGCACTTGACGGCGTCCAGCAGGTACTTGAAGGACTTCTCCTCGTCTAGCAGAGAGGTAGCGTAGATGTCGGCGACCTGTGAGTACAGCTTGGACTTGGCTGTGGAGTCAATCTTCCACTGGTCAACCCACGTGGGCAGGTTCTTGAACTGGCCGATTAGTAGATGGATGTTGTTGGACGACTGGGCGATCTCCAAAATGGAAGTGAACACGACAAACCGGTTGGGCGACTCGATGGACAGAATGTTAAATAGGTTGGTGAGAATCGACAGCACAATCAGACTCAGTGACTGCTCCTGCTGCTTGCAGTTGTCCAGCAGAGCGTTAATCTTGTCGTCAACCAGCTTTTGGCTGGAGGAGTAGTTGATGACGACATGTAGAATGAGGTTGAAGATGGGCTCCAGGTCCTTCTCGGACTTGTACTTGGTCAAAATGGTTGGCACTTTGTTGAACAGCAGGCCAATGACCTCGTTCTGCTTCACAGCGTCCTGCTCCTCCTCCTCAGCGGCGACATACTGAGCAGTCTCGGTCTCAAAGGGTCCTGGAGCGTTGACCTCGTCCTCCTCGGTCTTGGCGGGGGCAACGTAGCCTTCGATCTGGTCTACGTAGGAGGAGATCTCCTGGACGTAGTCGGCAAAGACACCGTCCACAACGGTATAGTTGGGTGTCTCTTGGGTCATGGTACCGTGTGGTGTATGTGTGTTGAAAGAGTTTTTCACGCGCGCGGTGGGAGTGGTGGGAGCGTAACGACCACCATCATCACCATGCATCACCACCCTCAACTACCGATGCTTACTGCCACTGTATTAGTTGGTGGCGTGGCATGGTTGCTTCACCCAGATTCCTTTTCTTTCAATTGTTTTTACAGTTATATCGCAATGCTACAACCTCCCTCAAACATTCTGAGCTCACTGCCATCATAAACAGATCGTGAAGACTATGATGGAATTCTTAGGTTTCAGTAGGCTTTAGAATCGACGTAAGTACCACAAGTTCCATGCGGGGTTGCTACTGGCGGGGTGGTGTGAAGTGCACTTCTTGCGCTCTTTGAGACGTTTTCTGGCGCTACTCCACAAGCGCGCTCACAGTGTGTAGAAAAGGCTCTCAGCCTAGTGGCGCCCCGCGTTTTACAGAGACCTCAGTTGTATAAAAACCCTGTATTCAATCAATCACCCAAAATAAAAAAAGTCCTATAATAAAAGTCTAAAAGAAAACCGCTTCTCGTGCTTAGAATAGGTTAGCAACGGAGAACACCAGAGTAGAGGCTGGAGCACCAGTAGATATTGGGGCGCTGGAGGCGAATGGAGTAGCGGTGACATTGGAGAGACCGCTGGTGGGGAAGGCGGTTGGGAAAGCGCTAGTCTCAACACCGGTTGGCTCGGCGGTTGGAGCTGGGAAGTCAGAGGGAACTGCAGTCGGCTCTGGAGCATCGGTTGGCTCAGCAGTTGGCTCGCCAGTGGGGAATGGAATATCGGAGGGCTCAGCGGTTGGGAATGGAGCCTCAGTGCCGGAAGGAGCTGGGATGTCAGTTGGCTCGGCAGTTGGGAACGGAGCGTCGGTGCCAGAGGGAGCTGGGATGTCAGTTGGCTCGGCAGTTGGGAACGGAGCGTCAGTTCCAGAGGGAACTGGGACGTCAGTTGGCTCACCGGTTGGCAGAGGAGCATCGGTTCCAGATGGAACTGGGACGTCAGTTGGCTCACCGGTTGGCAGAGGAGCATCGGTTCCAGAGGGAGCTGGGATGTCAGTTGGCTCACCGGTTGGCAGAGGAGCATCGGTTCCAGAGGGAACTGGCACGTCTGTTGGGAAAGGAACGTCTGTTGGCTCGGCGGTTGGCTCCCCAGTTGGAACTGGCAGGCCGTCGTCAGGGCCGAAGGTGAAGGTCAAAGTGACGGTGGTGTATCCGTCTTCGCCGCCAGTTGGCACAGCGGTTGGAGCTGGAGCAACGGTGGTAGCGTTGAAGCCAGTGGGGACGCCAGAGGAGAGTGGAGCTGGCAGAGCGGTTGGTACGCTGGATGGGACATCAGAAGCGATACCAGTTGGCAGAGTGGAGTTGGCGTCCTTCCTGTTCAGAACATCCGAGAGGGAGAAAGCACAGGCGCCGGAGGTGGCAGCGGCAGTGGCGGCGACAGTAGAGAACTTCATGGTATCTATTGAAAGAGGGTTGATTGGTTGTTTGAGTGATTGATTGATGAAAGAATGTGTTGATGATATTTCGAGGAGGATAGACGGTCTTTTATAGCCTAATCACCGCTGTCTGACCTGCGAAAGCTTATCGTGCCTTGTCCGGTGAACGGCGTGATTGTCGTTGGAGCCATGTGGGTATAGTCCCCGACACGCACGCCGGTCAGACAATGTGTAGATCTCACTTGCCAATTCAGAGAGATCTGATGTCGATAACGCCGCTCGTCTGCAGGTCCTGAAGCGCTGTGACGCCACTTGCCTTCCTGGGCAATCTAGATGGACCGCTCGGCACGACCCACATGCATCGCAGCAGGTACTGCAGGTCAAACGGCTTTTGAATCGTCATGATCATCGCGCCGCATAGGGCCTAGCGAGCACGGCGAGCTCGACCGGGGAATGACTTTCATTTTACCATGGAGTCTAGCCAGAATCGTTCAGCGCGGTAAAGTGGGCGTGTAGAGAGATGTGATGTGGTCAGTACTGGGAGTTTCTGGCGCCGTTCAACCCCTGCCCTATTTAGACGCTACTACTGTTCGCAGTACTGCATCGGTGTCTGTGTTTTGAAACTTATCCGCTTCCATGTAAAGTGGTGAGCGCGCGATTGTACCTGGCGCCGTTCGCCATTGCTCATCTTCGGCACCGTTTGCACCACGCCATGCGAGATAGCGATAAGCGCGTTTCTCACCGGTGAAAAGCTTTTACGTCATAGCAAATGCAAGGTACAGGCACCGGTACATGTTATTGGATGCGCCCGATAGTGGTGTTCATAGCGTTATCAGTGTCCACGGCGCCTGATGTTCTTTGGCCCGGTATCGGATCAAGGGTAGGCACGGCGGAGCAATGTGGGCAGAATCCCGGGCACTACCTGGGTAGCATGAGGTGTGAGAGCATATGCTTCATTAAATATATAACATGACACGTGAGTTTATCCATACCGTTTATGAATGCATTTATACCGTGATGCGTCATCAGAATAGTGTGACGTTGGATCCTCTAGTCTAGATGTGGCATGACTTCTTTGCCATGACATCAATCGACCGGTTAAAAGCCTGGGTGCTTCGCGGCACGTCAATCGCAGGGCTCTTTGTGAAAAAATCAGCTGGATGCAGTCCCATCTTGATAATCTCAACTGGCATCACTGGGAAATCTTCCACACGCGGGTGGTGCGTCAGGCCAAAGGAGTGCCACAGCACAACATCGTCCTTTCGAATGTCCTCGTTTCGGGCCACGGCGTCAGCAACTCCGCCAATCTCCTTAGACGACTGGTTGGTCCACACGCCACCTGCAAACAGCTCCAGGTCCTTGTACTTGGACAGCCAGAAGTTGTGGGTAGCGAAGGTAGCTCTGTTTCGGGCGATGGAGCCTGGCTGGGCCAGCAGCAGACACGTTGGCACCGCCATCAACTTGTAGCCCACAGGGTTACCCGAGATGGGGTTCTTCTTGTCCTCGTTGATAATCTTAATGTACCGGTTCTTGTTGAGATCGGCATCGACGTAGCAAGACTTCTCCAGGTACTTGCTAGTGTTTCTGAAGGCGAGTCCGTGAGGGTTGAGGTTCTCGTCCCATGGCATGACCTCGGTGTCGCAGACAACCGCGGTGTTCTTGTATCCGTCGATAGCTGGGTCGATTCGGACGTTGAAAATGTGCTGGTGTGATGTGGCCAACACACCTGGGGAGACCACAGTGCCCCACATGGACCGCTTGCCGGGGTCAATGTTCTGGGTGGAGACGATACCAGTGGCTCTGATCTCCAGACTGATGCCAGCAGCCTGGTCGAAGTGCCACGCGAAAAGGTACTCATAGTTGCCCACAGTCAGGATTGTCTGCACCACCAGGACCCGTCGTCGGGCAATGGCAGCCACGTTGGTTCGGTAGTTGGTGTGCTTCCACAGCAGACCATCGTCCTGTTCGTGTAGACAGATGACGTTCTTCTTTACGATTGGAGTACCGTCTGGGTGGACGAGGTTACCGTCAAAGTACTTGATGGTGCCCAGACAGTCACAGCCTAGTTCCAGCTCGTTGGCGCACTTGCCGCCGCCGACGTCACCGAAGTCGAAGGCCATCTTTCGGTGGAGTGGTGGTCGTGGGTCGCCGTATGGCACAGCCATTTCTGACGTGGACAGTCGGTAGAAAGTGTTTCGGCCCTCGTAAGACACATCGTGGAGGACCAGACCCTCTCGGGAGGTGAACCCGACTCGGAACCGCCACTTCTGCCACTGCACCAGGTTGTCGCTGTCGACCGTGAAGGAGGGGCCTTCGGGCTGGATCACGTTGTAGGGCTTAAGGTCCTGTCGCAGCTCGGGCTGCAGCTCAGGCAGGTACTCGTTGGCCACGCAGTGCGCCAGCGCGTCCTGCTCTTGTGGCCGGGTTGTGTAGTTGAACTGCTTCTTGTCGTCCTCGTCGCCGCCCGTGGCGCACCAGTCGATTCGCACCAGCTTGTCCTCCATGAGGTCGTACACCGGCACGAACGGCAGCGGGAATGAGTAAAGGTTCGACTCTGGGTGGTTAGTGACGTCTCGAGCGTAGACGAGGAACATGAGGTACCGGGCGACAACGCCTTCCTCGTCGCAGCCGTACATCCAGGGGTCGGCGTCGACGGTGTGGAGACGGTCCTCGCTAAGGCCGCACTTCCGCATGGCGTCGACCACGTCTGGGTGGTGCATCACGACCTTGAACGACTTCTCGCCCTCCACCAGATCAATGGGCAGGTGGGCGCCCTTGGGGAGCTGTGTCACTTTAACGATCTTTCGACCCGTCAGGTCTACCCAGGACTCGCAGGCCTCTCGCGTCGTCATGTCGTAGTAGATCAGGTGGGCCACTCGTGGGAACGAGTGTGGGTTCAGAGGCTTCCCCGACTTCTCCGCTTCGAGGTATTCAATCATCTGCGCCTTCGGTGGCTCCTGGCGGTTGACGGCCTTGAAGTGAAGTGTGTGTGATCCATGGTGAGCCCGGATGAGCGAGACGGCGGCCTCGATCTCTGGGAATGATAGTTGGTTGAATGGGTGCATTGTGTAAAACGATAGTGGTGTGGTATGGAGGAATCGGGTGGTATTTATGTCAACGGTGTCCGGAAATACCTTCCTCTTTGGGCTACTCCTGTCGAAGAGATAACGGCGGGGTCCCGTCTCAGTCCCCGGTAGGACACCATGTTCAATCTTGCCATAACCAATAGAATGACCCCTAGCAATCTCCTGGACTACGCTGTTCAATAGCATGTCTCCACGGAACCCCAAAGCTTGGACTCCATCACGGAATCACGGAATCAACGTCGCGCGGCTGCCGCGCTATCTTATCAGACGCGCTATCCAATTAATGGTGTCCCAATAACCGCCCAGCGCCATATCGTCGAGACACTGATTAGGAAAGTGTACCCTTATATCGCTAAGTCATCATGCGGTTGTGTACGGTTACTCACGGCAAGATAACCTAGTCACTGGACGGCAACTTGCCCGAGCGTTAGACCTTCGCTTCGACATTCTCCGCGCTGATCCGATCGAGGACCCATCAGTCATGTGACTCATCTTCTCCAGATTTCAATATAGTCACGTGCTGGTCACGTGTTTTTTCGGGGGGACCCGAGAGCCTCCCGAGACAGGGCCGATTTAGCCGCCGGACGTAATCACCAGGTGACCATTACGAGGCGTGCGTCAATTGCGGAGTGGTGACTACAGTAGTGGTGGGTGCCCATATTAGGTTTGCCGTCGGGGTGCCTGCTCCAAGGCAAAGGCTACATGCTAGGGAAGACGTTATTAAGTGGTCACGTGGAGCGTAATTATGTGATTTTACCTTTTAAGTTACCGGTAACGGTAGGCTAGGGGCTAATATTCACTTACCTGAATAAAACTGGACGTTTCCACGATTGAATACTACGCGCCGCGCTTGTACAATTGATTACTACACTAGCTGATGTCTCGTTCTCGCCGAACGTTACCGGGTGGCAACCGCAGTAGGCCCGGGTACAGTGGCAAGTAGAGTTTACCTGTTTCGGTTATCTGATGCTCTTGCATAACGCCGTGCGCGTGCAAATTGTAGGGATATAGGCTATACAACGCGCTATAATGAGCGACTCAAACAGTCTTAATGCTAGCCTACAACGCTGAGTAGCGGCTGTGTATTACTGAATATTGGGAAACTTTATTCCTGGTTCTTGGGAAACCGGGATTTATAAGCTTTCTAATTCTTAGTCAGCATTTCCAGCACGTATGTAATCACGGCGCCAAATCACCTTTCTGCCGTATAAATACACCACACTCACCTCGCCAACTAGTAAATGTCATCAGAACGATTCAACAAGGATATAAGGGGCTACGACGTGCACGTCTACTACGATCCCAGCTGGCCGCCGTCCCGACAGTCCGCCAGTGATGTCAGAGACAAGCTGGCGAAGGACTTTGCCGCCGAAATTGAAGCTGGCGACCTGAGGATCTTCAAAATGTGGGACAAGCCCATTGGACCACACCCAACTGCCATGTGGGAGTGCGACTTCAACAAGCCAGACATCTTTGCCAAAGTGGTGCCCTGGTTTCAGCTGAACCACGAGAAGTTGAATGTGTTGGTGCACCCACACACCACGGGGGATTACATTGACCACACAAAGCACGCGCTGTGGATCGGACAGCCAATGCCGCTGCTGGTTGATATGTTGATTGAGATTGACAAGAAGCATGGAATTGAGCCTCCGGTTGGTTATTGACAGTTCAGCCATATCTGAGCCATACCCGAGCCATACCCGAGCGCAGCGAAAGTATGATGCGAGGGTATCGGATAGATGTGCCGGGCTGCGACACTGCTTCTAGGTCTGGGGGAGTGTTTTGGACTATACTGACCGCTGTAACGTACTAATCCATGACCATTTACGCTAGCTTCTCTGATGTCTCAAAGTCGGCTGTAGTTTCGTAGGGAGTTTGTCACGTGCGTTAGGTATTGGGATATTGATAGGTGACCGTAAAGCGTTGGGCAGGCGTTGACGCGAACGTCGCCAGGAGGGTACTTGAGTGAAGTCCATATACCAGGAGCTCGTATTTAAATTCACGCGACACGTACGCTCTGCGTGATGCTGGTTACGTAGGTTTCACATTATTTTTGGAGCGCACAAGGAACTCATGTGTGTGTACGAGTTTGCGTAATAGCGTGACTTTTAAGGTGCCGGCGCGAATTAACCGGGGCGTGCTGTCAGCGCTGGCATTCCAGGGGTCAAGCCTTCATCTTTTTTCTGTGTTATTTAAATTATTCGCCTGTCGAGATCTCGAGGTATAAGTGCTGTAAACTATACCGTTAATTGAGGCCCATGCATGCATGCACAAAGCCCGTATAGAGGTAGAATTTGCAAGCACGTCCACTCGTAGGTGTGAAAATGACACTACATGTAACCGTTATATCGATTCTGATCGTGGAAGCGCTGACGCGTATGGACGAATGTGGGCTCAGAAATATTTTATGGCGCAATTGTGCCGTACAGACAAGGCGTTTGAGCTGGGGATGAAACCATCTCATCTAAATGCCACAGGCAAAACACGGGCATCCGGAAAACCCCAGTTCTCTGGCTGAAGGGTTCAGTTCCCCGCAAGTTAAGTGGAACCCCGACAGCAATCAACTTTATCTACCAACACTGTCTCGCACTACCCCTCGCGACATGAAAAACATGCAGATAATCACATCACCGCACAATGCCATTAGTCTCGTAAATATGAACACAAAAAGAGTCATATGCGTCTTGCTCGCGTCGGTTGCTGTCACCGCCTCTGAACCATCGCACTTTATCTCAGTTTGGGTATGGTTCGTCTCAATTCAGCGTATAAGATCATCTCACGTCAACTGCTGTCTTTATTTCCCCTCACCATTCTCAGAATTCGCTACGTGGACCCCTTATCGCCATCAATCCGTGTACACGCTGCGGCGTCCTGTTTCCATCCTCCCTGGCGCTACCGTTAACCAGTTATAGAATGTTTCACCCCGCATCAGCCGTGCCTCTGCTCAGACAGAGAATCCATGTCCGTGCGAAGCGGGTCGTAGGATCGGGCCGGACCGCTCGGATGCTCTCACACAAGTGAGGCGAGTAGCTACAAGGAGAACCCCGCGCACAAAATACCGTCCCCTACCATTGCCATCGCAATGTTTCGACACCCTCAGACAGCCAAACAAGGCACTCATATCCATATGGTCACGTGACCTGTAGGTCTAGCATTGGCGGCATAGCTGCGACACGTTAGATGTCTCTCTGTGCTGCTTGCGCGCATGACACCTTCTGACATTGTGTCAGACACCTCGTATTCCGAGCAACAAGGAGATGGGGTAGGGGAGATATAGTTGAACCAAGTATAATTTTTATGTCGCGATGCGGTCCAGACCGACCGGGGTGTTCGCGTCTGCAGCTAACCGAATCCGTTACCCGGAGACAAGATTTATGGTGGGCGCCCTTCACGTGCCTGAGCCTGCATAAAGCCCGCTCGGATTTTAGCAACACAAGGAGGATCGCTGTGTGAGGGCTTAGGAGTTGTGTGGTAAAGTGTAGTAATGTATGCTAACATATGGAGAGGGAAATGATGAGCGTGTAGTAATGCATTACGTAAGCGTAAATTGTGTACTGCAGCGTAGGTTTGATAACGCAAACGCCTTGGTGGGGGCTACCTGATGCATAGCATCAACACGCTTTTATAGGGCGACTCTCCCAACTTGCTCTCCTCAACATCCTCAAAACTAACCTTACGACACAACAGTACAATACTTATACTAACTATACAAATTCAATACGACAGTCACTCGATATAGCGACAAGCGACAACAGCGACAAGCACAAGAGCGACAGGCGACAATAGGTATTAGCGGTAACTTACAGCGACAAGAGCGGTAACTGAAGCGACACGATAATTGCTACGACTAGTTGATTAGCGCCAATCATTGCTGACGCACCAACATGACAATGTTTTTAGAAGGGCATTTAGACGATCGTCTAGACGCCGGCATAGAGCCTGGGTTCGCTCCTGGAATTTCCACAGGCGGCAAAGAGGTCAAGACGAAGAAGCCGCGTAAGAAGAGAAAGCAGGTCAGCTGCAACTTCTGTCGACACCGAAAGCTGCGGTGCGACCGGACGCAGCCCTGCTCCAACTGCACCAAGCGTGGCATTGCCATCAGCTGTGCGTATATGGCGGACGAAGAAAAGCCAGAGCCGTGCAAGAATCCCAAGCAGACCAAGGCGTCACTGGCGAACCTGCTGGCCAAGTTTGAGGCAGCAAAGAACGACGACAGTTCAGCGAGCGTTAAGGACAGGCTTGCCATGATGGAGCAACTGGTGTTGGCAATCGTCAAGGAGGAGAGCGAGGAGCCTGAAGAGGACGAAGAGGAGATGGGGTTGGAGCCACCAAAGCTCAAGATGCTCTCTGGTGCTCTCAAGATGGACAGAAAAGGCAGATCGTCGTACAATGGCGGCACTCACTGGAGCACGATATTCAACGGCTACGAGGAGGCCCACGATTTCTTCATGCGAATGAGGACGACGTTTGAGGCCGCGCAGGCTGATGTGCGAAACATTGAGGCGGTCCAAGGCACAGGTGAGACGACGTCGATGCCCATGGCGCCGTTCTCGTCGCTGGCCGACACCCCTTGGTTCGGCCCCGAGGGTGTCCTGAGCCTGGTGCCTCCCAAGCACCTGTGCGACGTACTGGTGGCACGTTACTTTGACACGTTTAACCAGGTGCTACCTGTCGTGCACAAGCCCAGTTTCGAGCGTGACTACGAGCAGTTTTGGATAGACTCGCGAACGGATTTGCTATGGCTCGGACTGTTGTTTAGCGTACTGGCTTTGGCCCTGCAGTCGTACATCCCTGCCGAGGTTCCGGCAGAGCTACAGGATCGCCAGCTCAAGGCATGGCGACAGTGGCGAGCAGCCGTTGAGTACTGCGGTACAGAGGGCAGACTTACACATCACCCGTCGCTGACCAACGTGCGAGTTTTGATTCTGTGGATGTTTGTCAAGGCTGGAGATGTCACCAATAAGGAGTGGCAGGAGAGCAGCTGGGTGTCGATGGGCACGCTGGTTAAGGTTGTGCAGGGCATGGGTATGCACAGAGACCCCAGGCACTACGGTCTGCCTCAGTTTGAGGCCGAGGAGCGAAAGCGGCTGTGGTCTATTGTTGTCTACCTCGATACGTATTTTTCGATGGCCCAGGGCCTGCCGCTGTTTATCAACTACAATGAGACGGACAATGTGGAGCCGGGTAATGTCGATGAGTCAAACACAATGCCCGAGTACGACAGCCAGCGGTATGTTCCGGAGTGTGATCTGTGCATCATCACATCGGCGACTTTCATGGTCTACAGAGCCAAGATTAACCACTTTCTGCAGGTCGCGCTGTCGTCCGAATACGAGTACAAGGAGGGTGCGGATGGCCATGACTACTACAAGAAGGTTCAGAAACTTAGCCAGGATCTGCAGTCGGTCTACAACGACATTCCGCTCATGTGGCGGAAGCCTGCTTCGGAGTCCAGCGCGAAGGACTCCAGTGGTCTCGTGATTCAGCGGTTCATGCTCGAGATGGAGTACCTCAAGACGATAGTTGTCATCTACAGGTCCTTCTCTCCGACGCGGTTCATCAACACCCAGTACTATCACTGTCGGGAGAAGCTGATTCAGGCGTCCATTATCATGCTACAGCGAATTGTGTGGATGTTTGAGTCGTCTGAGGCCAAGATTGTGCTCAACAAGCACTGGTGGTCTGTCAATGTACTGATTCAGCCACACATGATTCACGCCATGTACTTGCTGGCTATGGGACTGCTGAACCACTACAATCACATTGGCTCGCACGAGCGGAGTGTGCAGCTCGACATGATCGAGCGTGGCGTAAGGCTGTTGGATTTCCTCAAGTTCAGCCCCATGTTTGACTACGCCCATTCTATCCAGCACGTCGTCATGACCAAACAGGTGCTTCAGATGCAGTACATTTCTGAGGAGGAACGGGAAGCTCGCCGACTGGTGCCCAAGGAATCATCGCGAGACGTGCTGCAGATGCGGGACGCTGAAAACGAAGTCTCGCTCGGCATGCTGGGAAAACTTTCGCGACCGGCTTTGGAGCCGTCGCTGGCCACGCCCACCGAGTCATACCCACCGGACGTTTATACCCTGTCTGGTTGTCTCGGGGTGCCTGCGCAGCCCCTTGAGTCGATGCCATTGGATACCTTTCCGCCGCTGAACAATACGACGGCGCCGCTGTACCAGGGCTCGCTCTACACTAACGACTTTTACGACCGCTACACTAACGTCATTTAGCACGTACAAAATATTTATTCTATACTTGTCTAATTTATCTGCGTCTTGAAAATTCTGCAACATCATGCAAGGAACCGAATGGGGTTCGTTTTATAAGTCCGCGGAAATGGATTTATCGATACGACTTGCATTTCTTGCAGGGATTGTCGTGGTTGCTAAGGCGATCTTAAGTGGAAGTGGGCGTATCTGCGCCTTCGTTACAAACATGTGGTAGATTATGCCGCCAGGTATAGGCTCAATCGCGTCGCGATGGTGCCATCTGTGAATTCCCGTATAGAACCCGCTCAATGGTAAGCGCCGTGCGATATCGGTACGCCGCCAAAAAATGCGAGCGCTGATAATATTCGCTTGTGACCCAATGGTCAACAATAGGGCTGGAGCAGTGAATCGGGTTCCGATGACGTAATTTTTCGCAGTAATCACGATCGGCGGCATGGACTGCTGGGCACCGTTTGAAGCAGCTAACGCAGTTACTGTTTACCAGGCGATCTAAACAGTTAACTCTCCCTTAGTGGATTCTATTCATGTGTTTGGCGCACACCCTACATAAGATTTTACCGGTGGTACGGGAATTACCCTCTGACTAACACAGCTAACACGCACTTATTCTATTATGTCTGTTCCAGGCCATCGGTATTCTGAAACCAGTGCCTGACATGTTAAAGGTTTTTACGAAGAACACCGCTGCTTAGCCCCGGCTCGAACGCGTTGAGAGGCTCAACGGATCCACCGCAACTTGCAATAGGGAGCAAAAAGAGTGTGCGAATTCTGTGGATCGAACACAGGACCTTCAGATTAACTGTAAGACCGAAGTTAGACTTCAGTCTGACTCTCTCCCAACTGAGCTAAATCCGCTACTACGTCTGGGGGTGAGCCTTAGCTGCTGGAAACATGAAATTTTGGAGGTAAAAACCGCAGAAAATGAAGCTGTTTTGCTCGATTTCGTCAGTCGTGTTCTGACGGGTGACAATGAGGGCAAAATGATGTTTGAGATGGATAATTGGATCGAATTTACGACTTTGGTTGTCGGGGACATCATCATGATGCGCGCGGGACCATGACCACACAGATTCTGAAGGATTTTTCCATGTTGCTCCATAATTAACCTCACCAACGCAGACTGGTTTTTCCCCTACTCTCTGGCCATGCTAGAGGAGAAACCGGCACCGTCAACAACAATCGACAACATAACAGCTGACAGGGCCTGCACGAACTCCAAGTTTAGCTTCTGCGCCAGATTTACTTACAAAACCAAGACTATAAACTAGAACCATAGATATAATATTATTATACAGATTCTGAAGATGGGTTGTACAACACTATGGCCGGCACGATGTCAGCAGCTTAAAGTCCGATGGTTAATTTTATTTGGTACGTAAACGACATTACAAGCCCTCGCCTCTGCAGGTCTACTGCTCGGAGATGATCAGAGAAGCAGCACCCATACCGGTACCAATGCACATGGAGGTTACACCGACCTTCTTACCAGTTCGCTTCAGCTCAGTGAGCAGGGTAGAGATCTGTCGCGCACCGGTGGCACCGAGTGGGTGGCCCAGGGCGATGGCACCACCCTTGGGGTTAATCTTGGACAGTGGGATGTTGGCAGCCCGGGCGGACTGGAGGACCTGAGAGGCAAAAGCCTCGTTCAGCTCAAAAATGTCGACATCGTCGTTGGTGAGGCCGTGCTTCTTGAGCAGCGCTGGGATAGCGACACCTGGGCCGATTCCCATCAGCTCGACTGGAACACCGACAACCTTGAAGTCAACAAACTTGGCCAGGATTGGCAGGCCGAGCTTCTCAGCGGCAGATCGTCGAGCGAGCAGAACGGCACCAGCACCATCAGTGACCTGGGAAGCGTTTCCAGCGTGGGTAACACCGTCTTTGGCGAAGGCAGGCTTGATCTTGCCGAGGGACTCAGCAGTAACGCCTGCCCGGATACCGTCGTCCTTGTCAACAACGACGTCGACCTCCTTGCCCTCGTCGTCCTCGATCTTGACAGTGATTGGAATGATCTCGTCGTTGAACAGACCACCCTTCTGGGCAGCCTCAGCCTTCTGGTAGGACTCGGCGGCGAACTTGTCTTGGTCAGCTCGGGAGACGTTGTAAGCCTTGCTGACGTTCTCAGAGGTGATTCCCATTGGAATCAGACACTTGGAACCCTCTGGGTGAGCCTTCTGCTCGTTGGAGAGCTTTGGAGCAGCCTGAGGACCGTAGTTCTGGGACATGGCCTCGACACCAGCGCCGATACCAAAGTCAATCTGACCAGCAATGATTCGGGAGGCGATATCATTGACGGCAGCCAGACCAGAAGAGCACTGTCGGTTCACGGACTGGAATGGGGTTGTGTGTGGAATACCGGCCACCAGGGCGGCGGCTCTGTGTTCAGTGGCACCAGCACCCACGTTCAGGACGTTACCGACAACAACATCGCCAATGAGCTTGGGATCAATCTTGGTCTTGGCCAGCAGACCGGCAAGCAGCTTGCCGAGAATGTCGCCAGAGGAAGTGTCTCGCAGTTTACCCTTACCGGCCTTGGTTAGGGCAGTTCGGTAGGCACCAACAATGACAACGTCGTCGGGGTGCTTCTGAGACAGCTTCGCGAGGCCGGAGGTTTCGTTAGCCTGCAGGTGCTGAGAAAGTTGTGAGAGTCTGTCCATTGTGTGTGTTAAATTAAGTGTGGAGTTGGAGGGACTAAGGACGCTTATATATGGGGTTTGGGCCGAGGTAGATCGACAAGGGTTAGGGCTGTAAACTGTTAACCGAGCCGGGTAACCCGAATTTTAGAGGCTTGTGAGCGAAGCGAGCAAGCTAAAGCGGTTTGGGATACGGTACTTAGTTAATCAGTATAACATGGCATATTTCGTCATTTTTCATTACACCTATCATGCTATAACAGGTTCTACCGGGTTCCATCATGTTCAGAATGTGATCGTCACGTGATGTGGGGAGTCTGGGGACGCGGGGCATACGGGCGCTCGGCGTCTCGGAAGTGACGTTGTGCACCGAGGAGTTCGGGTTCACTGAGAAATGGGGTCACACGGAATGAAATTTGTAAGCCGGCCGGCGTGTCGGTGTCAGGTGACCTGTCAAGTCAGGTCATCTGTTTCAGTATCAGTGGCAAGTTTTTGTAATTGTCCTCGGAAAGTTGTGCCTGGTTCCCGGTGTTCGTGGGCATCGGGTTTCCCCGGCAACGTCGGACTATTGTCGGTGAAGTTGCCGGCGGTGTTTACGGCAGCGATAAGGTGTGTAGCGGTACGTTAAAGTTGATAGCGAGTTTAAGTGTTAAGGATGGCCTGATAATTGTTAGGGGAGGCTGCGCTCCGTTCTTCGCTTTGAGGTTTATCCGACATGCAGTAGTTTTTCCGGCGCATGAGATGTTTGAGATGATTTGCGCAAGGCCAGACAAGGTTGTACGTTCATTATGATGGTTTCTAAAGGCCAATTAAGAACTCTATGATGTTCGCGTACCGTCATATCACTTGCTATCCATACTGCGGTCAAAAGGTGATATTAATTAATGAGCTCTCGACTCTATGTATCGCGACTCTGGATAGTATATGGGTCAAGCGTACAATGTGGAGTTAAGGGCGCCCTTTATGCCCCGTACTCTGGTCTGACCGCTGCTATCGATGTGACCTATAGCATAGGCCGGAGCAAAAAAGCCTACAACACCTTCTGTTCCCACATGGTCTCCCGCTGTAGTACTGGGTAAGGCTCTCTCAAGTTTGACTATGATTGATCGGACGGGGAATCGTACTTTCTTGAGGATGTGGTCGTAGACGTCCGAATGGAGTGCGGTCAGCTTTTGATGTTTGGTCAAACCGTATAAGAGTTGGTCGGTCTCTCCTCTCTGAAAGGGCAGTAGCCAGTGATCAAGAGGTACTTTTACTGAGGATCAGTGTAGAATCGACCAGTTCGTAGTTGCAGCATGAAGGACAGCAGGCTGTTTGCGTTTTTGCGCGTTAATTTTCGATCGGAAATCAAAGGTTTGTTCATCAGCTATAGTAGAAATCGGAGCCGTCGACAATAACAGACTATAAAACAGCTGACATGCAGGGTCTGCCGTGCGGCCAATACACAACCTCAAGCCTAGCTCTGTGCCGTATTTACTTACAGAGCGTAGACGTCGACTAGCTATGAACATAGATTACTTACTATTATTTGTTAAGGCCGGTTTGCATGTTTATTTAGAAAACGTACGTACGCTGGCTCCGATGACTACGGTCAAGATATCAGGCATTGAAGAGAGGGTACGAGTGGATTGGACACCTGCCATGCATTGAGCAAATTGCTGGTTACTCGACAAGCTAGCTACTGATGTACTGCGTGTATATGTCGAGCAGATCGAGGGCATGCATGTAGGCAAGCGCTGTCACTTACGGCTACTGCCAATGTCTCAATATGGGAGCAGGCCATACTAGCTCTCGACCGGCCTGCGTACACAAGATCCATTTTCTGAGCTGATTGAGCGAGATGTACCGAAAAGTACGTAAATCTTGATATATATACATGCAGTCCTGATGATCGATATTATAGTGCCCAGGCTGGCTGTCGCCGGCGCTGTAGTCGGCGCGTGATAGCTCGAGATCGATCCTTTTACTAGCTGACGGTGCGGTTGAATATAGCTCTAGATCTCAGTCAGTGGGTCCCTATGAGTGCATTTTCCCGTACATATATACGTCATTCTCGATCAGGATACCCCGACTCCACAGGACGATTAACTGGTCGTATGAATGACGTTTTCCGGCGGAGGCACACAGGCGCATATGGCATCTTCTGGACGATGATGTGTTTGCAGTGACATGTGCGTGCTTAATTCCTACGTCCGATGCTGCTTGAGGGATATATAGCGGAACATTATTGAACTTGAGGTTGAGGATGGGTTCTCGGGTTCTATATATATATGACATGCATGCAAAGAGGGATCAAAATCCTGTATCACTCCCTCGTATACAACGATCTGGAAGTGTATCTATGCCTTCTGGGGATAGTGTTGAATCAACTGCATGCTTGATATATTGAAGAACAGCCGGTACGTACGTAATACCCATCTGATCTCATGCATTAATTCAGAGAAGCGACGTGGTATAACGTGTTTTGGCATGTGAATATCTTTTTAAATAAAGCAGATCTCGATAGAATTCTCAGGGAAGTCATCTGTTCTGTCTCGTATACGTATACAGGAGACGCTGTGAGTTAATTAATTAATATATGTTGCGCCCGGCTCTTTGGAGGTTATAAATCTACCGGCTGAGATGTCGGTATCGCGATCAAAGCGCACCATCATACCAAGCACATGCAAGGAGGCTCCTGAAATCCGTCACTGATTCACAGATCAAGTGCTTTGCCCGCGATCGATGTGCTCGCGCGACATTAATTTGTTGTCTCATTTAAGCACTTGGCCAGAGACACCAACTACGGAAACCTCTATTCTGTTCATCTTTGTCTGTGATGTTAACAGCTGTTTGCAAAACTACATAGTAGCGGGGGACGGATCCTACAAAATCCCGATTTTAAGGCAAAAATCAAACCTTCTCCGCCGGTTTCTCTGCAGTTCGTTGCTCCTTCTCGCTCTCAAGCAGGAATATAGCCACAATACATCCTCATCGTACTCAGAAGGGTCCAAACCGGCAAATCATCGAGTGGAGGCGCCAGCACTGGTTTTTGTGATGAGTGAGGTCATGAAGCTCCAAGACACCTTAAACTTCCATCGCCATCCGATGTAGTGTAACGGCTAGCACGGTTCGCTTTCACCGAGCAGATCGGGGTTCGATTCCCCGCATCGGAGGTTATTTTTCATCTCTGGCAATACATTTTTGCCAGTCCATCAATTCTGCCGAAAATGAAGTAATTGCGCTGTCTTGGTTAAACCGTGATTTCATTCCGCGTACATGTAGTTGTGGTGTAAGGAGACGTTGATAGTGAGCGCGCGCAACTGCTGAGTTGTCAATCTACCACCACCACACACATCACAATGGACGCCTTCTCAGACTCGGGTGAACTGTTCACGATTCAACAGGCGTACTACTCGGGTCACTACCAGACGGTAATTGACACCGAGGTTTCGTCTTTCAGTGCTGCCGCCAAATCGCGGGCCCAGATTCTGGTCTTCAGAGCCAAGATCAGACTAGGCAAGGCCGCTGAGGTCATCAAAGCTCTGGAGGGGAACACCAGCACTCCAGAGAACGCTATCGTTAAGGCCTATGCTGAGTACTCTAGCGGCACCAAGAAGGCCACCACTAAGGCCATTAAGAGCGTGGAAGAACTCATCTCCCAGCACGGCAAGAACAACACCACTGTCCAGTTCATTGGTGG
Organism: Blastobotrys robertii; assembly: GCA_030564385.1. Taxonomy (NCBI): domain Eukaryota; kingdom Fungi; phylum Ascomycota; class Dipodascomycetes; order Dipodascales; family Trichomonascaceae; genus Blastobotrys; species Blastobotrys robertii. The sequence goes on along the minus strand of JAJLUQ010000076.1, from coordinate 249 downwards.
ACTAGTGCTCATCAAGGAGAAGCGACTGGACGAGGCTCTGAGCTTGCTAAACAACCACGAGGGCGACCTGGAGTGCTTCTCCCTGATTGTGGAGATTTACCTTCGACAGGACAACATTAACGCGGCTCTCAAGCAGGTTAAGGACGCAAAGAAATGGGCCCAGGACAACATTGTCTTCAACCTGGCCCAGGCCTGGGTTGAGATGCGAGCTGGCGGCAAGGACAATTACCAAGATGCATACTACATTTT